>CAEFZY010022214.1:0-19879 GCA_903066815.1 Brachyrhaphis roseni | reverse complement strand
GAGAGCTGCAGATCACGTCCCGATGAAGCCAACAGGACCACATCATCCGCAAAAAGCAGAGATGCAATCCTGAGGCCACCGAAACGGATCCCCTCAACACCTTGGCTGCGCCTGCTGACTAAGCATTGTTAATTTCTAAACATATAGTGTTTGATTGCTTTTCTGCTTCCAAATAAGTAAAAATGAAAAGTTAATTACAAACTGCTCTTTTACATTGTGCACGTTTTGGAAATTAATGCCACCGGTAATGTACAACAAGAAACACTGGTTGTTTATAGCTTCAAAATATTCAAACAAGATAAAAAGTTTTGTTTTCTGATCAAAAAGAGATTAGTCAAAAGCCAGTACAGTGACACAGAGCAAACGTGTAACTGCAGACTTTTTATGGTTCAACTAAAAGCAACTTTCTTATCTTTACTCAGGTCAGTTTGCAGTCGGTCTGTGGTAAACTGAGAACAACCACGCAGTCAACTTGCTGTCTTTTCTGCACTGACAGCTTCTATAAAAACAAATCTTATGCAAACACACCCAGTATTTACGGATCTAAGGGAAAATTTATGGATCGGAAAATACACGTGACCAAACTGAAGACCAGCCTTCAACAGTAATGCAACACCTGTATGTAAATAAGGGCAATATGGGATCAACCTGGTTCAACTTGACAAGTTAAAACTCTGTAGTAAAAGGACAGGAGCAAAAATATTATTTTAGGTTCTAAATCTGTTTCAAAATGATTTATTGAACATTAAAGATGTCTTGTACTTTGGGATTTTTTGCAGTTTTAGTTAAACAGCTGGAGCTATGTCTCTGAAAATCTTTTTAATTCCTCTCAGTTGTAGAGATTTCTTCCTAGCAGCAGAACCTGCTGATTGAAACCAAGTTTGTTAGCCGAGTTCATCCTTTCCAGTTGATGACAGCTAAAAAATTAAGCAATGCTGAAAACTATAATTTACGACACGATTGATCAGAAGATTAAAATCCATCGTGTTATTTAATATAAGGTGTAAAATACAGCCTGTGTAGATGAACTTTGCTTGGTGACAAGAGAAAAGAAGGTCTAATTGGTTAACTTTCTTTTATTTCTTAAACAAAAAAAACAGTAATGCAATGCGTTTTCACAGAAAGCTAATAGATCAGTTCATTAAAGAGAAAGAACCCTCTGAATATTTTAATTTACTTTATGAACGTTGTGACATTAACATTACTCTAATGGATAAAAAAATTGTGCTTCAATGAATCTTAAATCAGTGCAAAATAATTGAGTTCATGTTTAAAAAGTGTGGATATTGTAGTTTTTAATTGGTTCCAATGTCAAAAAACCTGCAAACATTATGGAATATTTATAAAATCTCTCTTCAAGTTAAGATTTGAAAAGTCTAAATATGTTTGATTTGTTGCTAGAAGTGCACAGCTATAATGCATAATTTAGAAGTTTTAAAACACTTTACTTGGCTCTAAAAGGCTTTAAAGATCAATTTAAAGATCTTAAGCAGATGCTAACTTTAGTGGCAGCTAGCTAGTTGTAGTTTTTTCACAGTGAAAAACTTCCTTTTTGTCTGCTACTCTTTTTTTTTTTTGTCAGGTACCAAAATTCTACCACCCAAACGGTTAAACGGACAGAAAACTTCTTCAATTCTTGTGCAACTTAATGTTGCCAGCTAGCCTGATGGGTTATCTTCAGTACCCAACTCTGTCAACACAACTGACCAATAACTCAAAGGCCGGCTCCTCTCCTACTTCAAAATAACATTGATTCAGAGCATCAAGTAAAAGCACTCACCAACGGCCCATAATAATAGCCCGGACAGGAAGAGCATACCACATAGCGCTTTTCGAGAAAGATTTCACCTAGACAGGAAGTATTATGTCATTTTTATGTTGCAACTTGAGGATTACCAAATAAATTTTACTTAATATTGCTGTGCTCTGCATAAAGGCACAAATACACACAGATAGAAACGTTCTCTTTGTGAGATTCAGATGTTCATTGCTTATTTTCTCTTTCCCCTCTAGTCTTCTGGTTGCAATGGCCACGGTAGTCATGGAGCAGATTGGCCGGCTTTTTATCAACGCCCAGCAGCTCCGGCAGATTCCTCAGCTGCTCGAGTCAGCCTTTCCGACGCTGCCTTGCACTGTGAAGATTTCTGATGTCCCAAGGGTGTTCCGCGAGCGCCACATCCTCACAGGCTACAGGCAGACGGACCAAAGCTGGCGGTACTACTTTCTCACCCTCTTCCAGAGGCACAATGAGACCCTCAATGTGTGGACCCACCTGTTGGCGGCCCTCATCATTCTTGTGAAGTGCCAGGAGATCTCAGAAACGGTGGATTTTCTGCGTGATCCTCATGCCCAGCCCCTCTTCATTGTCCTCCTGGCAGCCTTCACCTACCTCTCCTTTAGTGCTCTTGCCCACCTCCTCTCTGCCAAATCAGAGCTCTCATACTACACCTTCTACTTCCTCGACTATGTCGGGGTGTCCGTCTACCAATACGGGAGTGCTCTGGCGCACTACTACTACGCTATAGAGAAGGAGTGGCACAGTTCAGTGCAGGGCTTCTTTCTGCACACTGCTGCTTTTTTGGCTTGGCTCACTTGCTTCGGGTGCTGCTACGGCAAATACGCAAGGCACGACCTGCCCAAGTTTGCCCACAAGCTCCTCCAAGTGGTACCATCGGCGTTGGCTTATGGCTTAGACATCAGCCCTGTGGTCCACCGCATCTACAGCTGCTACTGGGAAGGCTGCTCCGACCCAATAGTGTGGTACCACATCTACCACGTGATCTTCTTCCTAATCAGCGCCTACTTCTTTTGCTGCCCACATCCAGAGAGTCTGCTCCCTGGGAAGTGTGACTTCTTTGGGCAGGGCCACCAAATCTTCCACGTGCTGGTGGTGGTGTGCACCCTGATGCAGATTGAAGCACTGCGAACTGACTTCACAGAGCGCCGCCCGCTCTACGAGCGTCTCCACGGAGACCTCGCCCACGACGCTGTGGCGCTCTTCATCTTCACCACCTGCTGCTGCGCTCTCACTGCGTTTTACGTGCGTAACCGTGTGCGTGCCTCCCTCTACGAGAAGAAGGAGTGAGGATGGAGTACATCCAAAAGCAAGGAGGGTTAATTTATTTTACTCTGTAGTGACGGTTTTAAAATAATTAACATGTTTTTGTCTATGAGAAATATTGGTTTGTGACAGTGACTTTTGCTTATTTCTTCTGCCAAACTACAGTAAAGTAACGTGACTGAGGATGTGACATGCAGTGAGGGAAAGGGAAGCTGGGACTGTGTTGGTAGCCATGCAAATTCTACTCGGCTGTTTTACCTTAACATGCGAAAACTGTTCTTTTATACAGGTGAGTAGATACATTGAAGAGTGTTTCAAAAATGCCCTTTGAACTTTGTTCTGTATAAGCTACCTGCCTTAATCAGATTGTAGCATTTTAAGTTATGCAAACAGTTCAATCAAAATTCATAAGCTGGAATCTAATAATTCCAAGCCAATATCCTTTTTCCTGCAGATTTTACCCAGCCTTTTATTATAAAAGCAGGTATATTTGTCATTAATGGATAGTCTTGACTTTTTGAAGTGAGGTTACATAAAGTTATTATAAGTAATAATTTCCTTACCTGACTGACCATGAGTTTGTAGAAAGAAATAATGAATCTTCAGTGCAGTGGTAGAGTAACAGCTGGTCTGATAGAAGGCCATACAATGAAACAGGTTTAGAAATCTGTTTCATTGCATTTCTAGTTTAAACTAAAAATAGGCTACTACTACCAGAGTAAAAATGTGGAGAAAAAAAAAATCCCTGGACAAATGTGGATTAAGAGATTTAGTGGATGATGTAGAGAATTCAAGCAAGGCTGATTTTTGAAACCCAATCTCAAAAATGGATCAATCCTCTTTAAGTCAAATATAATATTCTTGATATACATATATGCTAATGTTCTATCTTAGTCTGAGCTGAGCAGCAATTTGCTTTTCATACTGGTCATCAACTAGTCAGAAGCAGATCTAGGGTGACTTCATAGTAGGGCTGCAAAATATCAGAAAAACACGCTGAAGTTCCCAAATATGGCATTAATGATTTATGATTAATCCGTATGTTTCTGGATTTCTTTATACATTTTCTTATTCATGATGTTCTCACAAGCTTTAGCACCTTCAGCAGCTGAAGGTATAAATCAAATATGGGCACAGAGGATGAAGGTTGCAGAAACTATTATCTAAAATAACTTCATAGAACCTCTGTTAAAAAAAAAGAAAACTATCTGTATAGTTTATTCAGGCAATGCCTGGCAAACATCTTTAGCAAAATTGAGGACATTTTAGTAAGCTATTTGAAAGCCACTTCTTGTATTTAAATAAGCCAACAGTATTTATTTGGTGACCTTCTTTGAAAATGAGACTGGTACTTTATATTGGTTCAGTGATGGATCACTGGAGTCTTTTTCGTTGTGTAACAAATATAATTCATGTTGTTTTTTGATCTAAGGGCTGAAGTGTCAGCTTTCGCCTCACATCCCATGATGTCAGTGCTTTGCGTGCATGTTTTTAATTAGTGACGATGATGAGAGTTGAGCCACAAATGCCAAGTCTGAGTTGGAATGTTGAAGTTTTAGATTTTTTTTTTTTTTGCTTTCTCTTTTATTTCTGTCTTTTTTTATGTGCCTCTACGCATGTCCTTTGGTACATACTGTGGATGTTAAGTGTGTGATTGTCAATGAAAGCTTAGCCTTGCACTTTTTTTCTTACCTTGTAAATAAGTTGTACTTCTCTCTAGAGAACATTCTCATTTTTACTACATCTCTCACACAATTCAGAACAGGTTTTGTTTTCTAATGGAATATATTGCATTCATATTTTTGTCAGACTTTATTGGTACTAATACATTGTTTCATACTGCTGTTTTGTTACTTTGAAGAAGACATTTATTGTCTTCAGAGTCCTTGGTTGATTTTTCCTCATGAGACTTTCTCACATGGCTTTACAACAAATGTCACTTGGATTTTTGTCATAAAATCTCAAATGTCAGAAATGATCAATATTCATTACCTCGCTCTCTGTTCACAACCGTGTTTAATGTGCCAATCAATCTGTTATTACTTCAGTGATGACGGTACTACTGGGAAATGACTAATCTGAATTGTTGTCTTGGCCTACGATGCTGTTATTGGTGAGGTTTAAGCATCACAGTCCAAAACTGTGAAACTCGAACGTTAATTATGGCATTTTCTAACTTGGTCTCATTATGCACTGCCTGAATCAACATTGTACATACTGTAACTGACAGTGCTGGCTATGTTTACATGCATGAAAACTGTATTTCTTCTGGTTTTGCGTGACTTCTCTGAAATTATGTGATGCAAAAAAAAAAAAAACTTGAGGAGAAAGACTGGATTCCAGTTCAGTTGCAGTGAAAAGGTGAACTGGTGAACAGCGGGATTCAGGCTGTCTTCACGCAGTCTAATGCTTTACTAAAAGGTGTTTTTATAGGCAAATGATTTCCTGTTGGTAAATGATGTCTGTAAACATCTCACCAGCCCTACTTGTATAGTAGCATAAGGACCAAAGCAGCGACTAGGCATTTAACTTTATGTCCTCTGTGAATTATTAAAAAGGAGAGGGAACAGCTGTAGAGTTCATAGCAGCATGGATAATCTCATAGATTATCCTAGTTGTATGGTGACAAACTGTTATGAATATGGCCAGTATTCTCTGTTCATGTGTATGTAAACATAGCCTCAGATGACACTTAAAGTTTCTCTTTATTCTTTTCAAAAAAGCAGGGTCAGAGGGATCAGAATGGTTTCTGTCTCTAACAATATCTGTAACTGTACTAATATGATGTGCTATTTAAAAAAATAAAGTGTTACTGTAACTCAAAGAGTAACGTGTTTTTTTTTCCCTCGCCCACCTAATGAGTTTGACAACGCATCAATTTGGAGCTGTTCTTTTTAAAGAAATTTAAATTTCAAATTATTTTTTATTTATTGTTTAAAATTAGACGGAAAAACAAACGTCAAAGAAATGTTACTTTTAAGATATTTTTGTCTAACATTTAATTAAATATGGCATGTTGAAGAATATTTATATCCTTCACAATAAGCAGTGAAAAAAAGTTGCATTACGGCAATCAAAACATATTAATTGCTGACTAGCATTTTGCATGTTTCTGCTGGTATTTTGAAAGTTTATGTTTGTTGATTAACTTAAATTCTCTCAGGTTGGAAATCCTTGCAATCAATCTCTAGCTCTCTGCACAAATTCTCAATCAGTTAAATAAAAAAAAAAAATGTTGATTTTGTGGATGGATCATGTTGATGTGAAAGCCTCACAACTGAAAAATAAATGTACATAAATCTCAAAGCACATACGAGTATATAAAGATTGTTTCTACACAATAATTACTGGCTGTACAGTGCTGAAGTTTTACAAATTGTTTTGCATGCATGTTTGGTGCACAACCCTGATTTAACAACAGGACATTGCAGAAAATGCAGCAAGTTTTACATATACCCTTAATTGCACAACATGAACTCAAAACATACATAAGTTCCTGCACTGTTGTATTGTAACACTCAAAAATGTTTTTTTTTAGCAAATCACTGAAATTGTGAGTCAATGTTAAAGTGTTTGTCATGAATCAGTTGAAAGCAGTTCATACATGTTCATGAACATGGCCATCCACCTACACAGACAGGAAAGAAGCCAAAAAAATCCTGTACAAGATGAGCTGTGGAGGTCCAGGCCCAGGAAGAAGGATCTGCTGGCAGGAAAATCATGATGATGATGACGAGGATGAACCGTCATGTTGGATGAACTGGTGGAGTTTCCTGGAAGGAGGTGAGTATACCATCAGAGGCGGAGGCTGGCAGGTGGTGCTGTTTTGTGATAATGGTGGCCTCTCACTAGTCTCCTTGTCTTCATGCTGTTATAATAGTCAGGAATACTGATTAACCAGTGAATGGATCGTTCAGACACAGCTGTCTTTATACTACGGTTGAGACACAGTCACTGCACTCAGGTGATCTCCATTCCACTCATTGTGAGACTATACAAGCTCCAATTGGCTGAACCTCTGTCGAATCCGGCCAGTCACTTTAAAAGGGAGTGAATATTTATGCAATCATCTATTTGAATTTATATGTCTTTATTTATCATGATTTTATAAAAATCTGTTTTTACTTTGACATTGAATTTCTTTTTATCCCCCTCGCCCCCCTGAAAAAAGCCAAATTTTGTTAATCATGATTGATTTTTGTAAGCAAGAAAACGACTAAACATTCAAGGGGGTGAATATTTTTTAAAGTTTGTGGTTGGCATATACAGAATATAAAGAATGTCAACACACTGTAAATGTTTGCCGTTTTGTTAAAATAAACATGTATTTATTTTAACAAAACTAATACATTTGCAATCACAAGATTTTAACAAAAAGTGTTTTTGGACAGAGATTCTTCATTCTCTGAGTGCCTATGATTGAATGTAGACTCATTAGCATCAACCTTCTACATCAGCAAAATCAAGAGTTTTCAATGCCAGCGAGATCACTTTATGGTTCACATATTATAGCTTGAAAGCATAGTGTTTAACCCATAACTCCATCAGTATTTATGTACTCCATCAAATGCATTACAGGCTGTTAATTTTATTTTCATACCTTAAGCTGTATCCAGTAAGTGTTAAAATACCTATTATACAACTCAGGATTGCTTCTGCACCACTAGAGGGCAACCTTGTCATTTGATAAGGGCCCTGTTTTATAGCAGTATAAAACGTAACACTACAAGGCAGGGTATTTTAGGAGTAAAATAATTAATAAAAAGTTAATTCACAACCTATTCACAAATACCTTTGAGTGGATTTTTAAATAAGTCGTTCATGACAATGGCATTTTAGACTAAAAATGTGATCTATTACTCTGATCATTGGGTTGTAACATAATGAGTGTAGTGATGTAATCTGAGCTGATTACCTTATGAAAAAATAACATGTACAATTCCTTTTATTCAACTCAATCAGCTCGAAATGGCTGCTGTAAAAAGAGCAACTCATCATTTGGGGTTTCTCTTTATGGATGAGCTCCAACTTCTTGGAAATGTTTTTATCACAAAAAAAAAAAAGAAAAAAAAGAAACTTGACATTTAAGCAGGTATAATTCCAATAGGGGGCACAAAAGATCCTCGTGTATTTCTAAATATAAACCTGCTACATTACTGATGTTCCCCAGCTCTTTATGGAGCACATGGGGATCAGTTTAGATACATTTGCTGTGACCACTCACAGAATTCATTACAAGCCATATCTATATCTTTGATTAAACCGCAACTTATCACAAACTGTTCCCCTCCTTAAAAAAATCAACCTTTGGTGGAAATAAATAGTTGAGTCATTTGCATAAAGAAGAATGTTGACAGTAAATAAATCCTAACCCTGATCCTGGAGCAATATCTAGAGCATCATCTAGCCCACACTGCAGTTTGTGGGTGGCACATATAGTTTAAAAATGCATACTTGCATGCTCTGTATGTTAAGGAGAGGTTGAGAAGATTCTAATTTTAATGCTTATTTTTATTCATATTTACATGGATTCTTATCACATTTTGGAGGATTGTGTGGGTTTACAGGTCACTTTGCCTTTAATTTGTATTCATGAGGAATCCTGTTTATGATGATCAACTTGACTTTATGCTCTCCACGTATTTATAATACATATTTTTTCCTCTGCATGGATGTAATTTCCTATTTTGTGTTAATGAGAACAAGGTAGTTATGGACAAGAATCATTGAATTTTAAGCCCAGAAATGGGCTCTTGATACGTCTGCGTTAGATTTGATTAATTCACAGTAATACACGCTCAGACGGTCCTAAATCAAATGGCAGAGATAGTGATAATTGCCTTACAGGCTGCTTCCTGTCCTCTAACTATCAATTTCTTTCTCAGACTCCATCAATTTTCAGAGGTCTGTTTCTGGAACCGCTGAGTGTCCCTCTCTTTTGTCCTCACACGTCTCCTTTCCTCTCCTGGCGGCTAGTTGCTTTACACAAGGACTGCTCGCCTCCATTTCTTTTCTTAATGCTTCATTTGCTTTGTGCGTATTATGTTGGGGTCAGGGTGGAAGTATTGTTGCAGGTCTACATTGTGTTTTGTACCTAAAGGTTTGACTTGTTCAACAGCCTTGCTCACAGCCATTATACTACTTTCTATTTCTGGCAGGTGACAGACAGCATGAAGACTTTTTTCCCCCCCATTTATGTTGGGCAAAAATCTTCTGGGATTCCATTCCAGCATATTTCTATTTTGTAAAGTTTAGCTAATTTCAATTTCTCACCAGAAACTGAAAATATAGAATAAACCAAAAGCATTTTTTCAGCATCCATCCCTACATGGTTGATAATTGTTTATAGTGGGAGCAGAGGTAGTCACATGTGTGTGTGTCACTCTGTAACAGGGCTCTGTATTATTTTAAACCAAAAACAAAATGATTATAAAGTTTACATATTAAGTTTAAACTGTCTTTAGCAGCTTTTAAAATCAATTAGTGCTAGTTGTGCTGCTGGCATGGCTAGCATGACAAAAACTGCTGCCTCACATAACATGGGAAATGCATATCTTTACATTAACTTTGTGAGTTACAGAAATCTACCCACATTTTCTAATTCCAACATGTTTCAAGAGATACAAAGTTAAAAAGGATCCAGATGCAACTTTGTGTAATCAATTCAGACTTCCTGTCATTTGCTGAAAGTCTTGCTCTCTCTCGCAGGCAGCCATGTCTCAACATGATACTAAAATCATCTAATTTTGAGTTTTCTTCCCTCAGTAAGAGTGGCAACATCAAAGCGTGTTGTCAGCATGACCTGGAAGTGGTTAGAATAGTGCATTAAGGAAAAAAAATGTCAGATTCAGAGGCTTCTGAACAGCTAGTACCTGCTCAATCAACCTGAAGATTGGGAAGCTCTGGTCACCATCAGATGTCTCAGGGCACCTAAGTTATAAATTCAAATTAGTTGGTACTTTTTTGAGATTGTAGTCATTTCAAGACCAAAGGACTTCAATTTAGTCTCGACTCCACTAAGACTAACTGGTAACTTCTGCTAGTTCAAGTAATCTGGATTTGTAATGTCACCAAAAATATACCGCACCTAAAATATTACTTATGTAGTTGTATCAGAACCTTATTAAAAATAATAATAAAATATTCTAATTCTTCCACTATAATTTTTTTTTTGTCAACTGTGGTTCAGGAGGCTTGGCTTTGTATTGCAAGTGCTTTGTTGGCGTTTCGAAGCCCCTTGCTGCCTGGTTCAGTCATTGTGTCATGTCCTGTGGTTTTCGCAGTATGATCCAAACACAGATAGGAATTTGGAATTGTCACAGAATGCATGTTTAATGGAGAAAATGCAAACCATGCGGCTGAGCGTGGTAGGAGCAAACAAGGTAAATAATGGACTAAATGCACAAAGCAAGCAACAAAAGGAGACAGTGGAAAACAATGAGACCCAAGAGCTTAAGCCCACTGGGGGAGAAGTGAAAGTAGCAAAGAACCAGAGGACTGATCAGACGGAAATGGGAAGCAGCTGGGTGACGATACAGACGGAGCAAAATAAGATGATAGAGAGCACCTGTGCTGAGAATCAGGCAGACAAGATGAAGAAAAAAGGAAACTAAACAGTCTTTAAGAAACTTGAAACTGATCTCCACAGTAGACAAAAACTAACAAAATAGAAAGGAAAAAAGCAACAATGAATAATAATAAATTAAAACATATAGGGACTAAAAGAATGGCAGGATATAGGGAAATAAATAACAAATCAACCATTAATATAGAAATGTCACTAAATGTATACAAGTACATTTGCCATTTTAGTGTATTAGCTTCACATCATAGCAAAACAGAAATGACTCATTAAAATATGTTTCCTTGCCTCTTTTTGTATGTTTAATTATATATAAATCATGCTGTCACACATTCAGCAATGTTAAACGTAAAGTGAGAAAAGTGACTGAAATAGAAAAGTTGTCTAGAATGTTTAATTAGAACTGAACAAAAGCGAGATGACATTTAGGACTCTACTGTCTCAATCAGAAAGGATTTTGAAAAATGTGTTTCTCCTCTTGTTGACATTTAAATAAATACTTTGTGAATAACACCCATGTGTAGAAGATCAATGCTGCTCTCATGCTGTGCTTTTAAACATGAAGGTAGATGAGAGTTAAAGAGCTCAGCCATAAGACTTAAGAAATAAAGAGGAACAGCTGCTAGGAGGTTTTACTGTAACAATTTAAACAAATTAAAATACATTATATGAATTAGAAAATATAATTTTGGTGCATTCTTAAAGTTAGGGAGCCCAGAAAAAATGTAAACTGATTTTATTTTATTTTCAGATGGAGAAATACTGAATTCAGTCATAGCTGCCTATTTGGTAGAGGTTTAAATGAAACTTGTCTGCTGAAAAAAAAACCCCCCAAAAAAACCAGAACTATGGCCTTTTTACTTTTACTGGTGGTACTCCTGGGAAAGATGTAAAACAAAAAATGCCCTAAAGTAAATACATCTTCAATTAAAATAGTATATTTTATTAAATATATATTAATATATATTTAATTGAAAAGACCTAATCTGAAATCACGCTTTGATTATGTTAATAAATAATTTTTCCTTCTTTTTCATTCGCCCTAACAATGCATGGTTGGTCAAATCTATCCTAAACATTATATACGCATACATGGACTAATGCAAATAACCGAGAGGAACTATTTTCTTCCTGATTTCAACACATCAGCACACATCTACTTTAACTGACATGCTCTCATTTGGAAACGAATATCTGAGAAAAACAGAAAGTCACGGATTACTGAGCAACAATTTGGCTATTCAGTTTACAAAAAAAAGCAGATTAAGTTTGTTGTACTTTAAATTTTGAACCTGATATAACAAAATGTAGTCACGATTCTTTAAAAAACAAAATAAAATAGCCCTTAAATTTCTAAACAGGAATCTCAAATAAAGATGCAAACTTTGAGGTTATTAACCAGCCTTGTTTTGTTTGCATAATTTCTTCCGAAAGAAAAGCAATAGAAAACTAGTTTGGGTCCAACCAACATAACTTTCCCCGACTCCGAGTGCTTGTGCGCCCTATGACAGAATGGCAGCCTGAGCAGGAATCCATATGGCCCTCTTCAAAAAACCAACACTACTGGATGAAGAACTAAATCCTAGAAATGTCATCTTGGTGCAATAAATCAGCTATGAATACCATCCTGAAGTGTGTGTGGATTTTTGTGGAGTTCTTATCTTGTCCACATACATATTAAACTGTCTCAGAATGTTCCCATCTCACTAATGGAAAAATGCTGAGCTCGCAGCTGAATGAAATACACAGAAGACGGGACATGATGCAAAACAGCTGCAACAAAAATATAGCTTTTTTCAATGGCATAGAGAACAAGTGAAAGAGGCCTTCTATTGTATGTAGGAAGGACATTTTAAAGGACATGTAAATGGTAATATAGTGGAGAAAATTATGCGGTGCAGAAAATGAGTTGCGCAAAGTCGATATAATTTCTGGTCTAGTGCACTTGGACATCTGCATCCTGACATAAATCTCATCTGTGTAACATCAGGTTAAATCTTAGAGCCATGCAGCCTATTTGCAAATGGTTACTTTTGTCGCTTAAGACTCAAGTGTTCACAGTTATTTTTCTTTCTTCATTACCATTGATCATGTTATTGCTTCCCCCAGTAATATTTAGCAACACACTTTGAGTTTCTACAGAGTTAGTTCTTGTACAACTCCCAGAAGTGTCTCCCATTAGCCACCATTCTGTGCATTGTTGATAAAGCTGCATTAGACAAATGAAGGACAAAGGAAGTAAAGGCATAAAATGTAAATAAAACAGACTGCAGAGTGATTTCTGAAGCTGATGATCCCATATGCTGTAAATATGTGACTGCCTTTGAAAAAAATAATAAGGATGCAATGATTCTGCGCTAATGCTACTTAAAAAGTAGCCCAAGCATGAAAAACTTAGTTTGTATTTTCAGAGTTTTACAGACAGCAGACTGCCCTCTGAATTTAATGTCAACCTAATATATTCCGTCTTGTCTAAAAGAGACTCTTCTTACCTCCTCTTCATCTTTGCAGTTGCCTTGATACTGCTTGCTCCACCAATCAGGTTGCCCACTGATGGGGCCTATTCATCATGAGCTCGTTGAAGAGATACTGTGGGCTGGCAGAGGTGAGGAGAAGGCACGTGTGTCCTATCTGAAGGTCTCTCTTTCTTGCCAATGCCCGTAACCACTTAAGGATAATGAATTCTCCCATCCTCCCCCTTTAACCTCCCTCTATGGCCAGGTTACAAATCCCCAACAATACAGAGATAACCAGAAAGTGGGAAAAGTTTCAGATACGTGGACGGTGTGTTTGTCTCTCAGCAGGACTGTGCAAGTGCAGCTCAGGGGGATCGACTTGTTTTTCCAGGTGCTACTGTTTGAATAAGCAGGCGAGGAATAGCAGACAACACCGTCCTGCTTCTGCTGCATTACCTTGGACTACTGTAAATATCAAGACTGTTTTGGTCTTGCATCATCTTGCGTCTCCAGTAGCAACACTTGGTTTTGTTAGTATTAAACCGAGAGCTTGCTGATTTTTCTTTTCTTTTCTCTTTGCAGGAGTCTTAGAGAGCATGGCATTTATGTATTGATCGATGAACAAAACATTTTCTACTGATTGCTATCAGAGTCCCAGAAGATACCTGTGATTAGTGCTGGTTCTGTGACGAGTTGCACACAGAAGTACTGAAAGGGACTGCATATTTTCGAGTACCCATCTTGCAAAGCTGGATTATGGTCTGTGCACAGTATTTTACAATAAATAAATTGATTATCTAGTGGTTATCAATACATAATCAATAGATAGATATTATTCCTCTCTCCTACGGTTCCCATTACGTCGATGTGCTCGTAGCTCAACATGCAAATTGCATGATGTCATCATTTAGCCACTTCCACCCAAGTCGACCACCACTTTGCTTACTGGAGAGTTGGTACACACTGATCCCCAGAGCACAGCTGAAACACTCGTCACCAAATTCGACAACATTCAAAGGCAGGTTTATAAAGTAGAAAAGCAACTTTTTCTTTGTGTTTTGTCTGCACATAAAACTGGAACTACTCATCAAAACAGAGAGGAATCAGGCTAGGATCAGAAAAGTAAAAACATCAGCATTGAAGTGTTCACTGTACATGTCAAATCAGAAATATGTTGAAAAGCAAAAGATAAAACCATGTTGAACATTTGTCAGAAAATTATAGCAACTTTTTTGACCTTTATCAGAACATCTTTAGTTAAATTAAAACATTTGAAAAGAGCAACAACAAAAACATCTATCTTGTTGAATTGTTAAACAGAATGTGCAATGATAGTGTTAGAGATATAAGAGATAAAAATCACCACAAACTTATAAATGTCTTTACTTTCCACAAGTAGTCTGTCTGTTCCTACATTGGGAAGCCATTACCTAAAGATTCTCTTCTTCCTTCTCCTCCTCCGCAGATTTTTTTTTTTTTCAAAAGCCTCCAGATGGCTCAGGCTCTTTTTGTTGAGGCCCATCAGCATGCTTCCCGCGCTGATCTCTGCTTGCTGATACACACTATTTGATTACCCGTGCACCTGCAGCGATGGTTTCAATTTTCAGACAGAAGGGTTTGAGTGAGCTTTTCACACTTGTTTCAATAGAAAATGAGAAGTCATTTCAAGCCTCCCTTCAGTCAATACTGTCAATGTCATTACAGTTTCCCATAAAGGAAATCTCAGTTGAAAAATGTTCTCATGATAGATTGATTAAAGTAACTTTTTATCCTTGTTCTCTCAGTCAGTCTTCTCTCAGTCAACACAGAAAAATGCCTGTACGTTAAATTTAGGGATTTATGTTTTTTCCCCTTTTTTTCCGCTATTGATGTAATTCTCGGATTTTGCAATTGAATAGGCAGAGTCATTGTGACTTCTTCAAGGTTTACATCCATTCTGAGGATTTTACAGAGAAACTGTTAAATACATTTCTGCTAAGGTGGCGATGAGATAAAAGGGGCATGTTGCTGTGGAATTTATTGCCTCCGTTTCTCAGTAGATTTCCAGTTGCTCAAAGTCCAGAAAATGTTGAAATTGGCAACACTGCCTGAGGACCCACGTTACAGTCTCGACCTGCTTACTCAGCAGCTATTCAAGCAACCCAGAGAGATTTTGTGTTTTCAATGTTTCAACAAATCAAGATCTGAACTTTTCAAGGATATGTTGCATTGTTTTGACCCTAAAAAAAAAAACTGAGCTTGAAACTGCTCCCATCAATAACTGTATGTTTTCATTTTTACATAAGAAATGCATCAAATGTCTCAGCAGCTGCACAGTATGCAGTACCTCTCATTTCAAAGAAGTCCCCAATTGATTAGGGATGAGGCATTGCTTTTAAACCAAAAATAGATCATTACTGGGGAATACAATATCATAAAAGTCTAGAATTTATGAAGAGTTTGTCAGTCTCATAAATTAGCTTCTTTTGTCCTTGTCCTACGTTCTAATCCTTAATTTTATTTTAAAAAGGTAGAAAATAAATGCAGATAGAGCTCGAATAAGCCTGTCAGTGTGCTGCACCAGAATGGCCACAATAGCAAAGAAAATGGTGAAACAGATGTTGGTTGTGCAGGTCTCATGGAGACAGCTTGCAGCATGTTTCGGTCTATGTAGGTTTTAAAGGTTTTCGGTTTTCCTCTGCAACAGGTCTGTCTAATAAAAGTCACCTAAGACAAACAGGTGGTTCTGTTCCCTTCAGGTTGAAGTCAGTAAAACTCAGCTAGGACTCCGAAAACTCATGCTTACAAGGGACTGATCAAACCAATCAGGAGCAGACCAGGGGTTATATTTTTAATGCCATTAAGGGGCATTTCATTACTTCTGTCAGATATATGAGAGACTTCTCAGTTTCAGCCATAATAGCTATCATACAACTGAGGCTGTTTCACCTTTCAACCATTTCATATATGTATTTATTTTTACCGACACTCCAAAGTGTGATATTTTTGTAAAACCTACCGAAATTGTATTGTTTTAAGCTTTTTTGGTTTCTAATGGTGCAAAAAAGCAAAAAACAAAAAATGTAAATAAAATGTACAGAAATGGATCAATGGAGATCAATGTATATTTTTATAGCCTCTGAAGTGATGTGGATTTTCTAAATCTTTTTTTTACACATTACCAAGACAAACAGTAAGTTGAGGCTTTTAAAATATAAAGAGTTCTTATGGCCTGTCACTGGAAAGTGGACAGTGAGAGATGGCCGTCATCCTTGAAAATGACAAGAGAAAGGCTTTTAGGATGATGAGTGGTTGATGTGACAAAGGTATTGCTCGCTAAGTGCCCCTTCTTTGGCCAGCAAGGACAGGGGAAAGGACACTGAAAATTCTCCATGCAACATCAATTCTGCTTTGTTATATTTTCAAAATGTAAGCTTTCATAAGAACAAAAGTTAGAAACTATCTGCAGCCAAAGTGAAGAGAGGAGTTTTTTTCCTGTGAGAAATTTCCATAAAGTATATTTTTAAGCATGTTTCCCCCCCCCTGTGTTTAGTTTAAAACCTTGTGAGAATTTGATAATATTTTAGTCAATCATATAGGACAGTCAAAGCCAAATGTTATTCATAAATCCAGAGAATTTAAACTTAAAGTAATCTTTGAATTTGACCAACATCTTTTGTCTGACAGGAAGTGATATCAGCATTTTGGATCAGCTCTGCCTCAATCCGAAGTTGAATCTGGTAGAGAACCTATCACTAAATGTTGAAGTGATTGCAAGGAGGCCTTCTCACCTCGAAGAGTTCAAAATTAAGGTAAATTTTCAAAATACTAGTGGAAACATGAGAATAGGCGATCAGCATTTATTTATAACAAGGGTTTGGTGCCTGTAAGTCCAAAAACATTTTTTCCATTAACTATTGAGAATTACATGTTGATAAATTACAGTTTTCAACATGTAATTTTAATACAATGTCAGTGTAAACCTTTTTTTAAAAATTAATTTTAGCATTTGGATTATCGTTTCAGAAATGTTTGTCCCATTTAGTTTTTAGAAGAAACCAAATAAAAATGATCTTAAACCTAAAGCTGCCAGGCGTATGAATAATTGCACGCTAAAAGTAACTGAAGAAGCCTAATACATAAAATAGATTTTTATGTAGTCTAACAGCAGCCCAGTTAACAATTGTGCAAGTTAAGTTTCTTTAATAATAAGTTGTACTAATATTGTGTAACGTTTATTGAACTAAACGTTACACAATATTAACGAGAGTTATATGTGTGCATATTTAATTCTCAACAATTAGTTAATTGCAAAATATTCAATAAGTGTTCAAAAGAAGGGAAAAAAACACAACCCAGATCTCCTTAAACCTGTGGAAGCAATATTCAAGGAAGGACCAGGAAGCGACATTGTACATAGGGAAGGTTTCAACAGAAGTCCTGAAAAAGCTCATCATGACTGGAGTTAGAAGGTCCGCCTTCATCAGCCATTCTGTATTAGACATTCTTCATATCATCAAAAGTCAAGTTGTCAGATAAATCCAGTTTGTTTTACCCAGAAAGCACAGTGAGCAAAAGCTATGGTTGGTTTTATTTTAACCTTCTGAAGTCAATGGTCATCTTTTTCATTTTGTCTGTGTTGACATTAATGTTGAATACGAGCAACAATGCTCATCTTATTTGACTTTTAAAGCTAATCTGAAAACTTAGAGTCAGCTATTGTTTTACATTTGTGTTGATTCTGTGCTGAGCTCTGATGCATCAATCTATCTTTAGGTTTTATCAGCTATCACTATCTCTAGGCCACATTCTACTGTGTGGATTCAAATTTGATCTAAGTGATAAAAGAACAAAACGTATGATCTCCTGTAATTCAAAAATAATAACCAGGAATCTCCCATCTGTTATCAAGACTGAATCAATATCTGAAAACAAATACTCAGAGATTCTGACTGATGAGTCCCTCATGTGCAGCAGTGGATTAAAAAGCAGAAGTTAGAGCTTGTTTTCTTTTTAAAGTCTGGTCTTTTAATTTAGGCCTAAAACTAGCAACTTTCTGTCACATTTGTGTGTATATTTTACTGTTAAGTGTCTTTTTTAATGAAAACTACATGCCTGTATTATTGCCTATCATTGTCCCAGAGGTATATTAGAAACTTTATAGCTCTACTTCACAGTGGCTGTGATAGTGCCTATACATGCTATGGAGATTTGATGCAATTCTTTGCTGCAGTTCTCCAATAGAGAACTTTTCACCTCATTATTAGCTATTTTTGTTTTTTTTTGTAAAATAAATTAGATTGTTCCACCTGAAGGTCTTCGCATACTTGTATTTTCAAAGTCTATTACTATTTTTTTCCCTTCTTCTCTATTAATCTGTTAATTATCTTCAAACTTGTACATTTTCAAGCAAGTATCTTTCTAAAAACATATCTCCTTCAAGCCAAACTGATGTTTTTATAACCTCCTTGCTTATAAAGTTTATGACCTGATTGATTCCCTCCAAACTTGCTTAGTTGTCAATATATTTTTAAGTAACCGAGTTTTTATTCCTCTCAGCCAACTAATCACAAGCTCATTGCTAAATGACCTTCCACTTAAAAAATATTCGAAAATTGCGGGTGAGTGAAATAACTGACTTGTTTTCAGGAATAAAATAAAGATTTTGTGTTTTGTTTTGCAATTCTACTTCAATAATTCTGAATTATTCAAATTGTCTGAATTACTTAAGTGCCAAAAAGAGATCAGATTAATAAAACAACTTTCTTCTCCTAGATAACAGAGTGATGATCGTTGGTTGGAAAACAGAGCTCTTCTGATCAGGCAACCGATTGGTGTTGTTGTTTCAAACCTTTCCAAGATCATTCAGTATCCATCCATCCATTTTCTGTATACCTACGTTCTGGGCGAGAGGTGGGTTCACTGGACAGGTCGCCAGTCTGTCGCAGGGCAACACAGAGACAGACAGGAGACAAACAACCATGCACACACACTCATACCTAGGGAGAATTTGGAGAGACCAATTAACCTGACAGTCATGTTTTTGGACTGCGGGAGGAAGCCAGAGTACCCAGAGAAAGCCCACGCATGCACAGGGAGAACATGCAAACTCCATGCAGAAAGACCCCGGGCCGGGAATCGAACCCAGAACCTTGTTGCTGCAAGGCAACAGCGCTACTATGTCAAATTAATAACTATTAATTTCAAAATATTTTCAAATTAAGATGGTTGGAACTTGATATCGTTAGTCATGCTTATTGAATAGACCCATGCGTGAATAAAATAGTGATTAATTCGTATCAGTTAGTCTGGACTCTTAATGGGAACAAATAGAAGAGTTCAAATCACTCTTGTTTGTGCATCCCTTACCTGTTTATTTTAAAATCCTGACTTTGACTTTCAGGGTCAAGATATTTCTCCAATGGCAACAGAAAATGGGGACGAGCTGTCAGTTACTGGTTGCTATGGTAACCACCATTTGTCAAGAGCAGCCCAACATAACTTACAGCAATAAATGTGAAGAGAAATAACTTTTTAACTTGACAGAGTGAATTTGAAGAATACACACACACACACACACACACATATATATACTGTATGTATATATATATACATACATACAGTCATGTATATATATATATATATATGTATATATACAGTCATATATATGACTGTATATAGCTATACAGTCATATATATATATATAAAAAAAATTCCCTTCTCACCCACCGCGGGTGGTGTTTCTTCCTCTTAGCTCAGGTCCTCTACCAGAGGCCTGGGAGCTTGAGGGTTCTGCGCAGT
>CAEFZY010022211.1:0-24553 GCA_903066815.1 Brachyrhaphis roseni | reverse complement strand
GTTTTCTTTTTTGTTTGCTGCATTTCATTCGGGGGTGTTTTCTTTTTTGTTTGCTGCATTTCATTCGGGGGTGTTTGTGTCTCTCTTTTTTGTTTGCCGCATTTAATTTGTGCGCGTGTCTTTTTTTTTGTTTGCATGTTTTCTCTTTTGCTACGCATTTGCACCTGTCGGCCACCGTATGATAGCGCCCCCTGATGGTTGCAGACGTTAGCGTAACACCTGCTGTTCCGCCAACCTCCTTCGTAATCTACGAAGCTGAAGTTGGTTTCCGATTCCAGCTTTCGATTCGGGAAATGGTTAAAGGGCGATTCCACCTAATTTTACTCTACCTTCCGCATCTTTAATCGACTCTAGTTTAAAAACTACAACACCTAGACTCTTCAAACCTGGACTGGATTATTCTCAACTACTATCAGAATATTTAAAAGCATGTTTGGGATTCGTGAAACCTTTTTCTTATTTGTGAAACTTCACTCAACAGACCGCTGCAGTTGATCTTTACCTCCAACAGCCATCACCATCTACAATAACTCTTTGAAGAGTTACACCAACATTTAATTTCCCACTGGGATTAATAAAGTGGTTTTGAATTAGAATTGAATTTGAGAAAAAAAAAACCCTGCTTGGAACAAGTAATCTAAACTTTAGTGAAGTTTCACAAATCAGATAAAAGTTTTATAAATCACAAACATGGTTTTAAATATTCTGTTGTTAGGGCAGAATAATCCAGTCCAGGTTTGAAGAGTCTAGGTGTTGTAGTTTTTAAACTACAGTCGATTAAAGATGCGGAAGGTAGTGAAAAATTAGGTGGAATCGCCCGTTAGCCAGTTCCCGAATCGGAAAACAACTTCAGCTTCGTTTCCACTCTATTGTTAATAAACGCGGCGCCGCCATCTTGAAACGGCTAAAGGCGAGAGCATTTCAGCGGCACAAACCCCGAAGAGTCCAAGTTAGTACACTAAGAAATGTTTTACTGCATGTAGTTCACTTCCTGTTCTCCTTCTGAACCAGACTGGGACGGTTCTGACGGAGAAATTAGACTTCCTGATTGCTGCCTTTGGAAAAGATTAAGCTAGCAAGCTAGCATTAGCATTAGCAGTGTTAAAGGTAAAAATTCTGGATCTCATTTGTCTTAGAGGCAAACATATTTAGAAAACTATTAATGTGTGTGATTACATTTCAGAAACAGTAGAAATAACAGTATCTCATTCTGGAATAATCCTAATTTATGCAGAAATGCGCGAATCTGAAGGCGTTGCCATGTTACCTTTAGCATTCTAGCTGTGAATGTTCTGGAACCTCTGTGCTGCTGCCAGTCTGACCTGGACTTTCTTGCAAAATATAGATATAAATTTCTTTTCCCTCTTTTATTGGGCTTTTATATTTATTTTTAAAACGTTTTTTAACCCTCTCCTCACATTTGTTTGCATATATAGATGAGATGAGATTTTGCAGGAGTTTCTTGTGTAAATATGTTAATTTCTATTATTTAAAATAACGTTTTATTTCTGTATGTGTATTGGATTTGCGTGAAAAGAAACTTGGAATATGAGCGCTTCTTGCTTGTTGGTTGACTGTTTATAATAAACTATTATATTTGAGTATCCTACACTAGATAAAGAATTAGACTTCATCACTTTCACTTGTTATAGTGGAAACGGCCACAAGAGGGCGCTGCAGTCACAGGAAGGGGAGGGTGGCCGGATTAGCAGCAAGTTTTAACAGTTTCAGTCTGGATCTGATCGAAAGAACATTTAAAGTTTGGAAGAAAACCAACTAGAGTCTAAGAAATGAGATGAGCTGAAGAGACGGATGTGAAGGAGGAGATGAATGTCAGAGTAAAACACAACGCAGGAGTGTGAGAACGAGTGCTGCATGAATATTCATCAAGTGCTGAGATTTCCCAGCAGAGTGTGTGTGTGTGTTTTCACATCCCAGACATGTTTATTCATAAATCATCTCATGTTTATTCATGCAGGATTATGTAAACAAGTGGGTGGATTCAGACACACAGGACCTGCTGGTCAGTGGGGACGATTCTGAGTTTAAACAGTTTTCCAGCGGCGGCGCCGGTCCAACTTCCTGCCAAGCAATCCGGCATTAAAACCTAAACACAGGACTTTATTCTGCTTTCATGCAGACATAAACCAAACATAAATAGGCCTGTCATACTAACAGACTGCTGCACAATAAATTCTCCCTGTAATTACTGCGATGAACTATAATATTATTGTTTTCAGATCATTTTGAAATAATAAATTGGTAATGCCACGGACTAATAAACTTTAATTTAGCAAACAACATTTATCACTGGAACTGGAGGAAATTTTAAATATCCAAAATAAAACACGACAACCAAAACCAATAAAAAATGGATTATGAAGTCTCTGTAAGGAAAATATTAATGGAAATGGTCAGTCTAAATTCATCATGTGATTAATTGATTAGTTGCTTATTGTGACAGGAGTAAACATAAAGACACTGAAGTAGATCTGGACAATAAGGCTCAAAAAGTGTATCGCAATGTAACAGTTTCATATCATTCGATATTGATAATTATTGATTAGTTGTTTTGTTTTAAATATCTGAAATGTTGCCACATTGGTGACGTGACGTTTCCAGTCTTCACTCCATGTTGGTTTTTATTTTTTTGAGGCACAGAGGAGAAACTTTAAACTGCTGCTGCACCCAGCTGGTTGTTGCTAGGCAACAGACATTTGGGGGGGGTCTTGAAACTGTTACCCAGGAGGTTGTTGCTAGGTAACCAAAGAGCAAGTGAGTTACTTGAGCTAGCTTAGCTTAGCCGTGAGAGGCTGACTGGCTAATGGTTTTTACTCAGCCTACATCTCCCAGAATGCTGTGCGGTTCTGTAATTCAGTGAATATATATTTGTTTATTTATTGATATTGATCAGGTGTCTTTGGTGATCTACATGGTTATTGATTGATTGTCCAGCTGAGCCTCAGCTCCTCAACAGCCTGAATTATTCTGAAAACTCAAACATTTCTGCTCTCTTCTCACATAAATCTAAAACTAGAAGCTTCCAAGTTCAAACTTTCTGTGAGTGATGTCAACCTTTGACCTCAAGGACGAGATCCGGCTCCTTAATTCCCATCTTTCATCGTTTCCGTCGGCATAGCGAGTTTGGAGCGAACGCGGCTCCACCACTTCCTGAGATGAGAGGCGGGCTGAGCCGCCGGACCCGAGGAGAAACCTGCCTGAGGCGGACGTGACGGGAAGCTAACGAGAGCTAACTGCCTCTTTGAAAATGAAGCCATTCTAAAACAATGATGACATGATTCTGAGGCAACATTAAGACTGTCGGAAAGGAAAATCCAGATAGTTACCCGAACCAGGCATAAGGAACGATCACAGATCCTTGTTCACTGATGTCTCTCAGGAGGTCGTCTCTCACAGTCTAAACTCATTACTGGAACCTGCCAGATTACATACCAGTCCTTCTGTTTCTCCTAGAAAACTAGTGACAAAAAGAAGAGTAAAAATAAATAAAATTTTTGGTTTGTTTAAATTACTTTTGTGCTGAAACAGATACATAAAGCAACATATTGCAGAAGTTGCCTAACCGAGAACAACAGTTAGATTGGATTATGTTCACCCAGCAGGCCTCGATGCTCAGTTCTGTTTTTCTGCTGAAATCCGATCTTTTTCTGCGTTATTGTTCATGCTACTGACTAAATGCAGCTATAATCAGACTACGGTGGGGGACGTGCTGTGGTGGCTCAGATGTTTAGCACAACCCACGTATGGAGGCCTTAGTCCTGGACGCGGCCGTCGAGTGTTCGATTCCTGTCCCCGGCGACATTTGCCGCATGTCTTCTCCTCTCTGCTTGCCCTCTTTCCTGTCAGACTACTTTCGAATAAGGGCCACTAGAGCCAACAAAAACCTTGGTTCTGATGCGGTGTCGGGTCTGGAGTTCGTCAGTGACATCATCGCTGGCGTCCTGCTGTAAGCTGACATGAGGAGTGATGTCATCAATGCTTGTTGTCACAAACATGATGGGATTTCTTCCTCTAGTGTTTGTGCCTCTGTGAAGCCTGAGAACACACACACACACACACACACAGCCCTCATTAGTAATGTATGGGGTGTCTGAGCCAGAAGTCATTTGTTTGTCTTTAAGCAGCTAAACTCTCTTTTATCCTGCTGATAATACATTGATTAGCATCTCAAAACCACACAGAAGCTTTATAATCAAACCTAGAACACACACACACACACACACACACACACACACCCTGCGGGCCATGGGCCTCCTGTTGTGCAGCATGTGATTACTGAAAGCACGGTGTTAGCGCAGCAGCTAATGAGCGCTGAAGCTGAGGACTCAATCTGCTCCGGTTTCAGCTGAACGTTTAAAAAGTTCATTTTGTCCAGAATCAGTTCAGTTCAATCAGTTAATAAAATATTAATAATCAATACAACCGCAGCAAAAATCAAATGGACATGGTTTATACGTTTATACGTTCTCATCAAACGATGTTAAAGGTGTTGGGATGACTTCCTGAAGGCGGAGCTTCAGAAAGAGCAGAAGCTTCTTAAAGAGACAGGCACCCAGTTTAAAGCCATTAAAATGGCAATCGAACTTCTTTTATGTTTGGTATGCTGCATTTTTATGAAAATAAAATACCAAGTTGTTATTAATGGTCCCAGACGTTATTGCCATAAACAATATTGCTGTTTTGCAGCCATTTTCTTGTGACATAATGAAATAATAATAATGTAAGAAAACATTTTCAAAGATTAATACACTTTAAATTCTAATTAACATTTAACACTGGAACTGGAAGAAATTTTAATATCCAAAATAAATAAACAGAAAACCAGAAAAACAAATAAAATGAATTATGATGTCTCTGTACACTAAATTTTCCTTCAAAAAAAGAACAAAAGGTTTAGTTGAGACCAAAGCAGCAGACTGAAGACTTTTATCATCCAGTTTCTGGTAGGAAGAAAAATGATAAATCATGCAAACAGAAATAATTGAGCTTGTTTTAATTTGTCATGTGATTTATTGATTTATAGCTTATTGTGACAGGCCTAATCATAACTGAGAAAACAAGTTTTGAAGTGATAATTGAGAATAAAAGTCATAATTATTTTTCCTTTCTTGACAGAAATGGTCTTCCATACCTGTCCAGGGAGGTCATGGTGCTTTCTCTTAGAGTGAGAACTCCTTCCTGGTTGAGTGGATCCACCAGAACCTATCCGGACCTCACTCAACCGAACATCTTTTCTCTCCAATCGGCTGTAAAACCTGAACTTTTCTTCTGTTTCCTTCTGAAGCTCAGCAGTGATATTCTGCTTCTGCTGTTAAATTTAATCCCGTTTAAACGTCTCTGGTTCGGTTCGGTGAGATGTTTGGACCTGGTCAGTAGCGGATGATGCTACCCGCCTGGTTAGCATTTACAGAAGAAGCCTTCCAGACCTTTTAGACAGTAAACAACTCATTCATTATTCAGAAGCAGCTCCATCTCTCTCCGCTTGCTCATTGCCGCCGAAGCCGTCAGAACTCCTGACGGCTTCATGACTTATTGATCGGCTGAAAAGGTCACGCAGGAAGCTGCGTGCTGCACTTCCTGCCTCGTCTGTCTCCTCTGAAGTGCTTCTTCCTCTGGATCGCTTCTCTCCATCTGTTCAACACAAACACTGACTCATTTCTCCTTAAATTGGATTTTCTGACTCAAGTTCATTTGTGCTCTAATTGAGTTAGCGGATGAGCCGCGTGTCTCTAACCGAGTCTCTTCTGCTCGTTAAATTCGCCACAGATCAGCCAAGAGCGACTCGCCCTGACTCTGTCTTCTCACTTTCTGCTGCTTCATGTCACTTTTAATGATGAAAACGTCGGCAGACTTTTAATGACGGCCTTGGAAATCTCCTGTATGGAAGCCCGTTCCTGCCATGAAAAAAAATAACAGGAAGTCATAAGTACATGTTTTAAAGTGATGAGAATAAAAGTAATAAATACTAGTTTCAAACTCAGTATTGAGTTTAAGTCATAGTTATGAGAATAAGTCAGAATTTGGGGTTTTAAACTCATAATTACAGGTTTTAAAGTAATTATAAGAAAGAAATGCTTCATTCTGAGTTTCAGATTCATAATTCATAATTTGTCATAACTATAAGTTTTAAATGAACAATTATAATAATTCATTATTATTAATATGTCTTAAATGCAAGTTTTGAGTTTTAAAAAAACTACAAGAATAAAAGTCATTATAAGAATAAGTATAAAAAATGTAAGTTTTAAAGTCATAACATTGTCCCAAAAGGCCAATACTCCAGAACCTGGCTTTCTAATAAGCATCTCAGACTTTGACTAAGCCGCCCTGCTTTTGTGTGTTTGAACCATTTATAGGTGGATTTACTGGTTTGATTTGGATCTTTGTCCCGCTGCAGAACCCAAACGGCTGGATGTTCTCCTGCTGGAAAGCATTAATCCTGGTTCTGATCCATTCCACCTGGTTTTCTAGAGTTGTTTCTGAACGAATCAGCTTCATTGTTTCTCCACAGGGGAACATTATTAAAGCCTGGTTAACTCTCCAGGCTGTAATTTGCTCTCAGTTGTTCAGGAATCGACTCGTTAACAGGATGAAATCAGTCGGCTGGCTGCTGTACGCGTTCCCTTCATCACGTCTCCATCTGCAGCTTCTGAGGAATCAAAACACGTTAATGATGATGATGATGATGCAGCGCTTCAATCAGATCTCTTTTACAGCTACGGTGATACAGATTTATCATCTATAGATCTGTTTCCATTCTGATGTTCTCTCCTGACTTCTAGAACCAGAATCTGACTGGTGATCGGCCTGTTCTACTGCAGCTGCAGTCATATCCAGTCAGAAATACACAGCTGCCTTAAAAACACTGAAAATAAGTTATAAACACTTTAATATCACCACTTGTTACCAAAGTAAAAACCACAAAATATTGAGATAAAACTTTATGGTGATTCTTCAAAATCACATTTTCTTCATGTTTTTCATTCAGTTACAAATGTCAACTAAATATCAGAATATTAGTTTGACTAAAAATTCAGATAACACGCTTAATATTTATACATGGCTAAATATTTCATTTGAGGCTAAATATGAAGCTAGCTAGTTTGTGGCTAAGCTAAATATTTAGCTTGCCGTTTATAAAAGCTAAATATTCGCCGTATGTAGCTTTTATAAACGTTACTTTGACATTAATGAAAGAAATCAAGGTCAGATATGATGAAATATGACTGGTTTTGGTTCATAACCAAAGCCGGTCATTTTTGTGCCTTTGCAAACGTTGCACCACGTTGGCATGTCGCCGCCTGTCGTGCCGTCTGATCGTTCCCGTTCGGTCCAGTTGGTCTCATCACCGGCGGGCGGCTGATCCGGGTCCAAACCGTCAGGGTCTCGGCCCGCAGGAGCCCGGACCTCGCTCTCGCCCTGCATTGAGTCATCAGCGGGTCTTTGTGTTGTCATGGCGACCCTGTCCATCAGCCCACCAATCGCAGCATTGTTTGCTGGGCAGTGATTGACGGGAGGTGATGGTAACCCGTAGCAACGGCTGTCAGAGGGGGGGCGGGGTGTTGATGGGTTTCTAATGCATGCAGCGTTTTTGTTCTCCGTCCTTTTGACTTGTGACCGGGACAGGAACGTGCTAATCTGTTCTCTGCCGGATCGTCGCTCTTTCAGCCGGTTCTCATGGTCATTAGCTCCACAATATCTGACAGAACGCATTCATCCTCACATTTCACAGTCATTAAAACGACACGGCCGCTTGAGGAGGGGAAGCGTCCTGATCGCTGTTTGTTGTTTGGTGTCTTGGCTTTGGAGAGACGAAACAATCACGGCTCGAACTTTTCAGCGTTCCTCAGAGGAAACATGAACAACTTCCCACGAAGATTTTAGTAGCCAGGAAAAGTCACTTAGCAGATGGTTTTTGTTTTATGGAGCCGTCCAGCTCCTGGCCTGGACTGAAGGTTCCTTCTTCTCCGCCATCAAGATGTTTTCATCACCTTTAAAGTGTTTGATTATCTTTTGATCATTGTTAGCTCTTCCTGTAAATAAAGTGGTTGAGTTAAACATCTTCCAGCAGCAGCAGCACCAACAGAAAGGCGTGTTTTAATTGATTTGATCTCTACAGGCTGCCGTATTTTCCTCATTGATTTTGTCCATCTGCAGCGCATCAACGGCCCGATGCGTTCGGGTCGAGCTCAGAGCGTTTTGACGCTCCCAGAACAAAACGCAGCAGACCGATCCGTCCACATATTGATTTTCCTGCTGAGAGTCTGTGATGTGGAAAACCGTTGGACCCGTGTGATGCTGCCGGTGTTTACTGCAGATTAAGCTGTTAGCAGTCGATGGCGGCCATTGATCGGGATCCTGAGGGTTTAGCTCATGTTCTGGGATGAAGAGCATCTGCAGGGTATTCATTCATGACTGTTTCAGTCTTGCTGCCAGGTGTGGTTGGCCTGGTCATGTTGCTACAGTCTGACCTGAGCCATGAAGGAGGAAATACCTGCTGGTGCTGGGCGGATCCGTTTGGGTTCACCGTGTGCAGAGACTCCTGGGTTGCTCTCATCCATCAATCAAATCAATCAATCAATTTTTATTTGTATAGCACATTTCAGCAGCAAGGTATTTCAAAGTGCTTTACATCATAACAAACACAAAAACACAGGCATGCAACATAGAGTCAAAATCAAAACATGACATTAAGTCAAATTCCAACATTAAATTTGTAATTGATTACGTTTCAAACACAAGTTTAAACAGGTGGGTTTTTAGTCAAGGTTTAAAGGAAGTCAGTGTTTCAGCTGTTTTACAGTTTTCTGGAAGTTTGTTCCAAATTTGTGGTGCATAGATGCTGAAAGCTGCTTCTCCTTGTTTGCTTCTGGTTCGGGGGATGCAGAGCAGAACCAGAACCAGAATACCTGAGAGGTCTGGAAGGTTGATACAACAACAGCAGATCTTTAATGTATTGTGGTGCTGAGCCATTCAGTGATTTATAAACTAACAACAATATTTTAAAGTCTATTCTTTGAGCTATAGGGAGCCAGTGGACAGACTTTAGAACAGGTGTGATGTGCTCTATCTTCCTGGTTTTAGTGAGAACTCCAGCAGCAGCATTCGGGATCAGCTGTAGCTGTTTGATTGATTTGTTGGACAGACATGTGAAGACGCTGCTGCAATAATCACTGCGACTGAAGATAAATGCATGGATGAGTTTCTCTAGATCTTGCTCAGACATTAATCCTTTAATCCTGGAAATGTTCTTCAGGTGGTAAAAGGCCGACTTTGTAACTGTCTTTATGTGGCTCTGAAGGTTCAGGTCAGAGTCCATCACTACTCCCAGGTTTCGGGCCTGATCTCTAGGTTTTAGTTGTAATAACTGAAGCTGTGCATTGATTCTAGATTTATAACTCTAGATCTATAACTCTAGATCGTTCCTCTTTAGGTCCAAAAATAATAACTTCAGTTTTCTTTCTGTTCAGCTGGAGAAAGTTTTGGCACATCCACACATTTATCTGTTATTAACATTTATTCAGTGATTGGATGGGGTCAAAGGTCACCGGGTGACATCATAATGTAGAGCTGTGTGTCATCCGCATAGTTATGGTAGCTAATATTATTTCCTGTTATTGTTAGTTAGTGGGACCATATAAATATTGAATAAGAGGGGTCCTAGGATTGAACCTTGGGGTACCCCACATGTGACCTTTGACCTCTTTGATGAGAAGTTTCCAATTGAAACTTCTCATGTAGTGTCACAAAGCAGTTGAGATGGAGCAGGCGGTGAGGTAGCCAAGGATATGCCAGAAGGAAAAATGTAGTTTATGGCTGTGAATCGTTCTAATAAAGACAAGAAAAAGGAAAGGATCATTACCGAGCGCCAAAAGTTGAGAAATGTGTAAAAAGCTCAGAAACCAACCTGGTCAGGAGGGACGACGTCAGATTTTAGCGGTTGGAGGATTTCTCTTTAGTCTAACCACAGTTCATGTCCGTTAGCTGGTTGGAGCTACACCAGCCACTGGTTGGGAACAGAAGGACGTCACAACACAGACTAGTGCGCCATCTTAGTCTTCGCTTTAGCATGACGCCATTTTAGGTGTTTGGGCTTAAACTCTCTCCTGAGTACGGTGGACCGAGCCGGACCGACCCGATCAGCTATTTCTGTGTTCATGTTTGTTCATTTCCTTCACAACCGGAGCACTAGCAGGTTAACCAGTCAGACTAGGTTCTCAGCTCATTACAAACATTGTCTGTGTTGAGCTCAGACCTTTAAATACATTTTCAACCAGACGTTGTTTTCTGTACCTGAACTCGCAGCTCATGGATAATCAATAACATTTTCCATGTTTGCACTCATCTGTAGTTCACCTCAAAGTCTTCAGTGGTTTGAAAACTCTCTAAATATTTAATTAACCCCATTGGAGTTTCTGCAAACACTTCAAAGTCTGACTCTTGATCTCCTCTTTTTTCTTTTTTTTTAAATCTGAAGCGAGAAATTTTTCCTTCAGTCCACATCAGAAAGTTTAAGCGGCTGCTTTCAGCTGCAGATCAGCCTGACGTCCACAGAGCAGCTTTCTTCCACAGAACTTAAGACAACAAAAACCTTTTCCTGTGACTCTGAGCTGCTTTCTCTACCTTCAACAGGTGCATTAAAGGGACAGTATCATGTGTTCTCCTTTAATAGCGAGATCAAGGAACTAACTTAAATTGCTATTAAAATGATATATCAAATATGACTCTAAAGAACTTTGACTTTCTGATTTAACGTCTTGAATTTGGGTCTCTGTCTCTTTAAGAAGCTCCTGCTCTTTCTGAAGCTCCGCCTCCAGGAAGTCATTCCAACATGGTTCCTCTATTAACCTTTTAACATTTTACCAGTGTTACTCCGAGCAGCAGATCCTTTAATGAGCTCAGCAGGTGTTGCTAATTGCTGCTGGCTAGTCTGAAGGAGCTAAGTGGAGGAGGAGTTGCGCCTTGAAGGCGGGGCTAGGTCCACCCTGATGTTTTAAACAGCTGAATGGTTGCCATGGAGATTAGAGGATTTCTGGAGTTTGATTTAAGCTAACTAAACTGGACTGGTCAGAAACAAACTGCCTTCTGAATTCATTTCAACGCCTGTTTCTCTATTAAATGTGTTTTTTTAGTGATTAGAAATAAGAATATTTAAAAATCAGATATGTTTTATTTTGTTTGTAGAAAAGCTGAAGTGTGTCCATTCTGCTGTTTCAATGTGTTTTATCGTGAACAGACGTGTTTGAGCCGTGAGTCTGCTGTGGTGAGTCGATTAAAACTCACATAAAATCTGAAACTGAACTGGTTGGAGTTTTTCTGCCTCTCAGTCAGAACCTGACACTTCACTGAACAATAAAATAAGAAACACTCTTCATTCGATAGTTTTTGTTCAGCAGAGGTCTCAGAGCGATTTAATATTCTAGCTGAACGGAGAGTCTGTTTCTGCCGGATTGATCCGATTCCTTTAACCAACAGCCGTTTTATTTTCCAGCATCCTGTAATTTATTTATAGTCAAAGTTTACAGCTGCAGCCAAGACTTTATAACACACACGCAGCGTCTGGGTGGGGAGCATGTGGGCTTTGGGTGACTCAACAAATTTGCTTCTCAGGGTGTCATAAACCCAGAGCTGAACCCACACACACCTTGTTGCCCCAGGCAACCGGTTCCAGCCTGTCAGCTGGTACTTGGACTGATGTGTGTGAACATCCACAGCTCAGAGGGAGGAAAACTTTCTGCCGTTTTATAGATATTGGTGACTGTAGGGCCAGTTATTGACGAACCAAACAGAAATAGAGGTTTGTGTCTCCTTTTGGTACAAAACATTTTGTTTGTTTGTTTAGTAAATTGCAATTTAAATTATTTCTGCATCAAATCAAATTTAAGACTTTTAGGACCTTTTAGTGCCGCTCTGAATGAAAACGTAAAACACTGTAAATAAAGGGGATGGTTGAGGGAACCATAGCAACTAGCAATGTTGAATTACCCAGCAGCCTCTTTGTTAGTCAGAAGCGTCATGGCTGCCTCAGTAGGCCGCCTGTTTCCGGCCAGAACTTCACAGTCTGAGGATTTAGAGAAACTGACCGTTTCCAGTGATGCAGATGGATTTTGTGGGCGGGATCTTCACACTGCGAGCGCAGAAATCAAAGAAGAAGAACGTGGACACATGGAGCGGCAGCTCCCTCCGTCTGCCAGCTTCCTCTTCTCATAAAGCCGTTAGCGCCTGCGCTAGCTGAACCCGCGACTCTCCGCAGTAATGAGCGCAGGAACAGGACCGAGATGTAGCGAGGTCACAAGGTCAGGAGGAGTTCATAGACGTTCCAGGAGCTTTGAACCAGCAGCAAACGGCTGAGTTTGAGTCAAAGATCAGAATCTGAACTTTGCTTCATAACTGCATTAAAACACAAAATAAATGACGTCCGATGCAGACATCAGACCGCCACGTCTCATTAACGAGGAGCAGTTCCCAAAACCACCACCAGGGGCGTACACCAGCTCATTTAGTGATTCTGGTCAGACAGAAATATTCTCCTGTTGTCCTCAGGCTGCTGCAGTTCAGTCAGTTCAACACAGTTTTATCAAAATTAAGACGTTTAAATGAAATGCAGGCCTGTCCAGTGATGACATTTATTCATTAGCATTTATGCTAACCAATGGGAAGGCTTCATGTCTGTTCAGGATGTCATTACAATAAAATACATCCAGGTAGGATTTTATTGTTCTTATGCTAACATGACACTGGGGTCAGAGGTGAGTCATGCTAATTAGCTTAAAGCTAAAATCAGTATATTAAAACACAAGAGCAGAACAGATCAATAACCAGCCATGTTCATGAGTGTTTTTACCTGAAAAGTTTTAACTAGAGGCAGGAAAGCAGCGGTTGGAGCTGCAGGCTGTAAAGCAGCTGGAGGTGAACGAGGCCGTCGGCACAATCACCATGTCTGAACCGGCCGTCAGTCTGCCTAAACCTCCAGAACCTTGATCCGCCGATTAAAAGGTCAGAGATTGGACGTTTTTTCACCCTAACGTGACCCGACTCACTGACAGATGCTCCCAGGGTCAAAGGAAGCATCGGGTCACTAAACACGTGTGCTGCTGTTTAAAGCCTTCATCCTCTAAATGCAGACCCTCATAATCCCAAACATCCCGCCTGGACCTGCACAGCCTCTTGAGTTTGGATTTAATCAACTTTTAACCTGCAGAAACGGGAACATTTCCTCAGCCTGTAAAATCTGGGTCCATATGATCATCTTCTCATGTTGATGCAGATTATTCTGACGGGATTTCTCCTGAATTATGCTTGATTTAAGGATTAAACTTGATGCTTTGAATGATTAATATGAACCCAGACATGGTTATGTAATCTTATATTGCTCACAGGTCACATCTGATTAAAATCAAAGATTTGTGAGTAAAGTTGGGAAGAGATTTGGGATTCTCTCTCCACTATCAGCAAACCTGATAGATCTGAAGGGAAAGTATAGATAAGGTTGTTAAAAGATCATTTGAGTAAATTAATCTTTCCTAGTTGGGACCCATCATTGCACACCTGCACTTAACAGAACCTGGATCTGGGTCTGATCCAGGCGGTTAAAGCACGATCTTCTTCTCCAGGTGAAACGATGACCATGATGACAGTACTGAACCTGCGCTTTGGGTAAAAACATGAGTTGGTGTGAGTTTACTGGGCTGAACAAGAAGCAGGGAGCTGTCAAAATATGGATGTTCATTTTAAAGCATTAGAACAGGTTTACAAACGATTCTTCTCCAGATCGCTCGTTGAAAGCAGCTCCAAGTGGCGAGTACATCCACAGACCGATTTATCCTCCATCCACCGCGGCTGTGGGCTAAAAGTCAGTGATGCTTTGAAATGGTTTTCCTGACTGGAAAAACTCAACAGAACGATTCAAAGAGCAAGAAAACAGAGAAAGTCACAGAAAAGTAAAGCAACTTCTCTGCTCTGCTCGCTCAATGCGAAGTTAAAAGGTGGGACAAGCGTTAGCCTCCAGCTAGCAGCAGCAGGAGGATCTGTCCTACTGCTACAGGCGACGGTCCAAAGTCTACAAATTATTAGTGCGTCCTGCCCTGCAGCTGCATCCAGTCATCATCACAGAGCAAAAGATTTGACCAGGTTTGGCTGTCAGAGGGGAAATACTCACCCTGACTGTCTGAGCTTGGTAAGGAAATAAACCTGATGATTAGAGAGAAAGATTCAGCAGGAGACGGATAGAGACAGAAATGTAGAATAAATAAATACAGTACATCCTCTTTCTTTTTTCTTTCTTAGTAATGTTCTGTTAAACAAATTCAACAGAACATTCAAGTATTTCTTTCATAAATACTAAATATATTTTATTTGTAATTTACAGTCAGTGTAATTACAGTAAACAACCGTTTGTACAGAAAGATTGCAGTAAGGTGACCTGATGACCGTCCATCAGCCTCTCATGGTGATAAAATGGTGCACATGGTGGAAATCTTAACAAGAAGGCACATGCAATGGCTGAGTACCTGAGGAAATCTGGTACTTCGCCACCCCATTGGTCAACTTGGCAGCTCACCGTATTGTTGACACGATTTTCAGGATTTAGGTGGCAAACAGTGTTACTTCCTACTCAGTCTCCTTTTATTCAAAGTCTTTTCTGGACTAAACTTCTTCATCCACTTTTTTTCCCCCTCCCATTATTTATCATGATTTTGACTCTACAGTTACGGCATGTTTCTTGAGAGAAGGTTGGTGGATCGGATCGGTTCCACGCCGACCCGAAGGGAAGGAAGTCAAATCTACTCTATATGTGTCCATGTTAACTGTTTAACCAGGGTTACGTCCGGTCCTGCCCATGTATCAGCTGAGGACCAGTGAGGTTCATCTGACCTGCTAAACGTTTCGTCTGCTGGGTGAAATCAGGGGAAATGAGTTTGTTTTTAATCTTTTAATCGGTCAGAGTTTCATGGCTCCTCTGCCCTCGTCACGTTGGGGTCGCCGGGGTCAACGTGTCGCTCTGTAGACGAACACCCGTGCAGCATCTCTGGCAGACAGATAATCTATAATCCTGAATGTATGAAGCTGCTGCTTACTTTAAATCCTCTCTGCTGGACAGCCTGGGTCATGTTTCCAGGGTCAGAGGTCAAAAGTCTGTGTCTCTTTATTACATCTCTGAACATACAAAGCAGAGCAGGAAGCTGACAGGTGGTGTTATTGCTTCTCCATCACATTATCACCGCCCACGCATCGCTGCGCTCCTCTCTTATGAAACCAGGCTGCAGATCCAGGTTGAGCTGGAATCAAACGGTACCAACAATCTGGACCTGAGACCCGGTTACATCATCAGAACAGAGTCTCTCAGTGACTTGGACACAAATGATCTGAAGTGATGAAGGCTTTTATGCTGGTTCTGGAGGAATGTTGTTGCTTCAGAACCGGATCGCTCCTCGGTCCGGTCGTGTCCGACCCAGTGTGTTTACGTTGCCTTGGTAACGGGACGCTCTACGGTTTCTTCTCTAGAGCGGCTTTAACGGTTCCAGCCGGATTCGTCTCCATTAGCGGTTCCTCTTGGGCTCTTCCCGTTCTCCATAAACACTTTGGGTTAGTACAGGCTGAGGAAAGCTTTCTGTAAGAGATTTGATTGGCAGCAGACTGCAGTCGTTGATCGGTCGGTGATTTATGTCACGAAACCGAACCTTTCGCACTCCAGATGTCTAATCCGGCGGAGTGGCGTCTGCAGTCAGAGAGCAGCTCAGGGTGGAGCTGAACCAGGAGCACCAGCGTTTGGACCAGAATGACTGAGTTAATCTGGAGCAGAAACGCTGTGGCTCTGGTCCTGTTCGGTCAGTTACACCAGAACTACACGACGGTAGTTTGGTGTTTTTAATACGCCAAACTAACATTGTGAATGTTGGTGTCTGACTGCATAAACCAAATCCAAAGGTTACATGTGTTTAATAAAATAAAGTGCCACAACAGTAAAGCTTTCCTAATGTGTGGATCAGTCAGAGAGTCATTGTTTGGGTCTTTGTTTGAGTCCATCAGAACCAAAACATTGAGGTTTTCCGTTGACTGTCGACATCAGCTCCTGCTCTCACGGCCCATATTCACATCAACATTAGTTAGTGATCTAATGGAGACGCTCCCATGTGGGCTTTAACCGAGCCGGGCTGGATAATGGAGAAGTGTTTTAGTGTTGATGTTGGGCCACGTTCTCTGCTGGCTGCCTGGACGTTTCCTGGACTCTGCCCTCCAGGTTTCAGGTTCGTCCGGTGGTAACTAGTCGCTCCCCAGGTCTCCCTCTGATGGGAACCGAGTCCGATCCTCAGAGCGAGCCCCGTACAGATTCTGCTGCCGCCATCTTGGTTGACCTCAGGCGTCTGGAGGCGTTCTCACTTAATGGGTCAGGCAGAAAAATACTGACCAGCTCATAATGCCTGGTCAGTGTTTGACCAATCCACTGCCAGTCAGACATCGTATCACCTTAATGCTGTGGCTAAAACACATCCAGAACCAGAATAACTGATCTGGACGATGCTCTCAGACAGGATGTTTGGACTGTTTTGTTCCTGGCTGCAGGTGTTCACTGCCCTCCAGCTATGAGTTAATTAAAGCTAAATTAGACCTAAAGTCCAAACACAAAGCAGCAGATGTTTATGCTGCTAATGAGCTGCTTGGTGTAAGAGCGACATCAGCTACATGAGATGAGCGCCGTTATGAAGAACAGAGTGTTTGTCTGGTTTCTGTGGCTGCAGCAAACAGAGAGTCTTTATTAGGACCGAGGAGGATGAAGGACATGATTGTACAGAAGAAGAAGAGCTGAGGAAGAGGAGGAGACTGTCAGCAGACTGAACTGTTTCTCATTATTTCACTATTTTTGATGAACTTCCAGTTCCCGACTTTCATCAGAGGACTCCTTTGACTTTGACCTTTGACCCATTCTGACTGGAAATGCTCCTAAATTCGAGGGTTGAACCAGGAAACTTAACAAAGACTCTCTTTAAATCGGGCCAGAACCTTTCCCCAGAGACACAGAGCGTCTTTAGCTGAATGTGTGGAAGATCCTGCAGAAAAACAACGTTACTCACAGATAACAGGATTTTATCTCCAACAAAGTGAAGCTGTTTGCTAAAATCCTGGCATTCCTAAGACGATCAGTTGAAGGATGATTCAGTTCTCAGGTCTTTGTTATTCTGTCCTCTCTTAAAGGTGAGTTTTAGAGACACTGTCTGATTCAGAATGATTTTTTTCAACACTCAAGGGATGTTTAATGGTCAGGAATGAAAGAATTGCTTATATAAGTTCATTCATTTCATCTGTCGATATCCTTGATCTCGTCCTTTCAGTCACAACCCAAAGCTTCAGCTCAGCTCTTCACCACTGCAGATCGGTGAGATGCTGCATCGCTGCAGACGCAGCAACAATTCAGCTTCCATCTCCTGATCAGTTTTACTCTCAAGATGCCAAAATATTTCTTCTGTTTCCCTCCTGATGGTCCGGTCGACCCGGTTCTACTGGAACCAGAACTCCATCATCTGCTCCACCTCCAGCTGCTGTGGCTCTGAGTCAAACCAGCCTGTTCCCCTCCTGGCCTGTGGGGGCGCTGCACCAAGAACCACTGAAGGAAACCACACAAAAACCTCTGAAGACACTGAGAGCAACTTCCTTCTTCACCAGATGGAAACAAGATGGAGGATCAGATTTTAGTGTTGGAGGATTTCTCTTTAGTCTTCGGCAAAAAAAATAAATCACAAGCTATTTCTCCTGCTAATGCTAGCGTGTGGTTTTGTTGAATTTACCCAGAATGCCCTGCGCTGTAGTCCGCTTCCTGTGACCCGGTGCACATTAACTGTCTCAGGTATACTGAAACAGTTAGTGAACTTGAATCTGTCTCATATAGAAGTAAATGATCATTTCAGTCATAAACTTCAGATTTCAGACGTTTTAACCGTGTTGAGCTTTTAGTTTCATAAAACAACTGTTTGATGATTGTTGTGGTTTATAACCAGAATAACCACTCTGACCAATAAAAGCAAATAAGAGCAGACTTTTAATTTTCAACAGCTGTTGTTCTGATTAATGTTGGAGATGTTTTATGAGAACTGCGGCCATATTGGATCCTAACTGGGGCTCCAGATCGCTAGCATGTTTCCCTTTTAATTTTCCAACCCGAACGTTCCACATTACAGGGAGAAATCACTCATAAAGCTGCGTCTTTTGGCCTACAATCAGCTCCAAGAAGGAAATTAGCTTTTTACAGCAAATTTCCTTCTCTCTGGAATAAAGGTGTTCAAAGTGAGGCGCCTCACAAACAGCGGAAGGAGTCAGATAGCTTAGCCAACCTGTAATCACACAGAGCTAGCAGAGGAACGGCGACACGTCTGGGAAAAACAGGAAACTATGGAAATATTCAAACAAATTAAACAGAACGAGGAGGAAGAGCAGGACGGTTCTGGATACGGTCGGGTCAGGAACGGAGAGCCTGACGTTTCAGGTGAGACTATTAGAGAGCAAAACACATCAGGACCAACAGGGGGCAGCGCAGCGCAGCAGGAGGCCGCAGGAGGAGGGAAGTCACCACCAACTGCATCCATCTGGATGTTTATCCATTCTTCCTTCATGACCAGCCTCTCCTTCTCTCTACTGTCATGTCTTTTATTTCCCAGAATGCACCTTGCTTTCTTATGGGTTGGGAACAGAAGTGAACCAGACAAACGTCAACAGTCAATAATTTGGACTAAAACTTTTATCTGCAGAGATGTTTTTAACTGCAGTGGATCATCAGAGCGTCGATTCATCAGAAACGATTTCACTGGGTGCTGTGGTGGCGCAGAGGTTCAGCACAGCCTACATACGGAGGCCTTAGTCGTCAAAGTGGCTGTCACAGGTTCGATTCCCAGTCTGGCGACCTTTGCCACATTTCTTCCCCTTTTCTCATTACCCACTTTCCCGTCAATTAACTATCAAATAAAGGCCACTAGAGCCAAAAAAACCTAAAAAAACCTTATTTCATTAAATCTCAGGAAGGAGAATCATTCAGGTCCAATCAGGAGGAAGTTCTCAGGTTTCACCGTTTCTGTAGCCACAGGAAGTGATTCATATCACTGTGGACGAAACTGAAAATGTCTATATTGTTATTTTAAAGGGGGAGGATTCTGTGTTTTCCAGGCACAGTCATTTTATAACACAATCCTGTTATAAAAGTAGTTATAAAAATTAAATAAATATTAAATGACTGAAAAGAAGTTTAACTTCCTCATTTTTTTGTTCCCCCACCAGGGGGCTTTTTGTGGCTCTAGTGTCCCTTATTAGACAGCAGGCTGACAGGAACGGGGGTAACTAGAGGGGGGAAGACATGCGGCAAATATCGTCGGGTCCTGCGACGGCCGCGTCGAGGACTCAAGGCCTCCAAATGTGGGTCGTGCTAACCGCTACGCCACCACAGCACGCCCTGACTTCCTCATTTAAAGCCTTTAAATTGTTCCTCTGTCACTTTAAGAACTCCTGCTGTTTCTGAAGCTCCGCCTCCAGGAAGTCATCCCAACCGGCTCCTCTATTAACCCTTTAATCTCTTTACCAGCGTTGCTCTGAGCAGCAGCTCCGATAATGAGCTCAGCAGCTGTTTGCTAATTGCTGCTGGCTAGTCTGAAGGAGCTGAGTGGGGCAGGAGCTGCGACTGAAGGCGGGGCTAGGTCCACCCAGACGTTTTGCAGCTGGATGGTTGCCATGGAGACTGAAGGATTTCTCAAACATGAAAAAGTCAAAGCAACGCTGCAGGTTTGTTTCTGATGAGGGAAAAATGTATAACCAGGTTTTTTTATGAGGTACCGGCCCTTTAAATATTGACGGGTGAAAGTCGTTTGGATTTTTTCGGCCATGTTGGTCAAAATGACAGACGATGAAAACTCGGGTCGCGTCTTCATGTCTGCGGCTGTTTGTGTCCAACAAGTGATAGATTTTTGTTTCTGTTGTGAATATTTCTGTTTAATAAAAGCTTCTGCTCGTTTCAGGCTCCGCCCACCGACACCGGCAGGGTGTGTGTGTACGTGTGAGTGAATGAAAGGGACAGTGAACGAGGCGGTGGGGGGGTGGCAGTTGCCTGGATGACCTAAGCGGCAGCTGTTCACCCCCCCTCTGTGTTGCAGCGCGGCTTTGAAGTTCAGTTCAGCGCCGATGAAGCTTTCAATAACATACCGATTCTGATTACTGCCCTGCATGAAAGCAGATCATCTGCTGGCGCCGCGCCACCTCACCGCTCTCTGCTCCAAACGTTTACACGTACATCACCTCAATCATTCTGTCTCACACTGAAACACAAAGTTCATCACACCGCCGTCGGGTCAAATAAAGCCTGGAGAACAGAGGAACGACGGCCAAACGTCTTCCTGCCGCAGCGTTTTCCTGCTGCGTTTGAAGCACCGGCGGAGATGCTTCGCTCTGATTCTGGGGGACGCTTCGCAGCTCTAATCTCTCTGCTGGCTGAAACCTGACACACACACACACACACCGCGGCGGTCCGCTGACACAATGTCCTTCTGCAGGTATTTTGTTTACATGGACGCGGCTATTTAAAGCAGCAACAGAAAAGAAAACACACCTGTGCCGGAGCTGTTGACACGGCAACGGGCCGGACCAGAACTCTACAGAATTACAGAGACGGGACCAGGCTGTTAGCCAAAACATGCAACAGCCTCCAAACGTTGCTAGCTTAGCATCTTTACAGGGTTAGCTTAGTGTCTGTAAAGCGTTAGCGTAGCCTCTTTACGGCGTTAGCCTAGCCTCTTTAATAGATTAAAATCAGAAATCAGACCTGGTCTGAAAAGATCTGAGGTTTTATGTTTAATATCTGTGAGCAGTTTGGAGGAGCCGCTGTGAGGCTTTCAGACCTCAGTGTCCAGCTTGGTGGTGGCAGCATCATGCTGTGAGTCAGAGATATTAGTGCGAGGAGAACCCTGAAAACCAGCAGCTACATGATTGAAATGATCTCAAACTCACCCAGAAAACAACACACCAAATTCTGCAGGATTCAGCAAATGTGAGGCAAGAAAAATATATTTAAAAGAAAAGTTCAAACAAAACGATGAGCTGAATAAAAGAATAAAATGATTAAAACGTCTCAACAATCTCAGCGATTCGTCGATGAAAACGTAAACCAGCTCCTCCGTTTCATCTGAAATTATAACTGGCGTTGCGCTCACCGATGACAATCAGCGTGTAGTTGATGTTGACGCTGCCAAAGCCGTTGGTGGCCTTGCAGACGAAGGTGCCGGCGTCCTCCGTCTCCACTTCCTTGATGCGCAGGCCGTGCTGCAGCACACGGAACCGGGTCCAGCCGCTGTGGATGTGTCGGCCATCTTTGGTCCACATCATGAGCGGCGGCGGGTCGCCCTCCACGGGGCACGCCAGCTTGGCCGTGCGACCCAGACGGACGCTCTGACGATGGGCCACCTTCCCCGCCACCCTGGGAGGACCTGCAGCAGAAGAAGAACAAAAAAACTTTAGCCGCTGAGGGAAATTCAAGATGGACGCCAATTTTCAAAATGGTCATAAAAATACATTAATTTATCACTGAGGAAATGGTGTCAATTCATACATAACTGGACCCGCAGAAATCATGTTTACAGATTATTTTTGAATATTTCAAGATGGCCACCATGGTTGTCATAGTAGCAAATTAATTTCTGCTCTAAAATCACAAGTTAGACAAATTTGCTTAGTGTCAAATCATAGCTTACATATTTTGAACTGTAGAAATCATATTTTTTGATCTTGTGGTTTTTGTTTTTCTTTTTGTGGCGGACATTTTGAAAAATGGCCGCCATGGTTGTAACAGCGACCAAATAATCAGCAGTCGTTATTGGGCATTGCTAACCAGAAAATGATCTTCACTAACCACCAAACAAAAAATAAAACCGAAAAGAACTACAGCAACGTAATTCTAACAACACAAAAAGTATTAGCGGACGCCAACACTAAACACAAAAATATTACCTCCGATAATGCTATACCCGTAAACAAGCACAACATTTACTGAAAGCTAACGCTAAACCCCTTAGTTGGTAGGAGTATTAACAGAAGTGAGCGCTAAACCCACGTAAAAACGAACAGAAGCTAACGCTAACAATTAGTGGGAGCTAATGCTAAACACGCTTGAAAATCAGCAGAAGCTAACACTAACCATTAAGACGGCTGTGCCACACATCCTCACCTCTGCTTGGAGCTCATCAAATTGCATTCATACAGATTGGTTGGAGGTTGTGTGCCTTGCCCATGAGCTCATCAATATGTGACAGCAAAACACTGGAATCAAACCCACAACTTTCCAACAGTCCCTCTGTGTCACCTGAGTTCAATTCACTATTAAAATTTGTCTAAAGAGCTTAAATTATTATTATAAACGTTCAGATATTACAGTCAGAGCAAAAAAACAAACTACATTTTCAAACGCGTTTTGGCAAATGGAGGATTTTCTTTAATGAGTTATTGATTGTTTTTTAAAAGAAGGAGTTTTTATTATAAAGCAGCAGCCGGACTGTGAGACTGCAGGAGCAAAGAGGGAGGCTGGAGTGGAAAGGTAGGAGGAAACGACGGGAAACAACGAGGGAGGAAACCGGAGGGAGGTCAGACGGAACCGGACCGGGCAGCCTGACCCGTTACGGCGGCTTGGAACAATACCGGGGTCACTGGGAGGAAAACAGCGAAACAAAAAACACTGCAGGGAAATCCCAGTTCAAATCCCAGTGCAGGTCCAAACCGACCCACTGGTCAAAACCGACCCACTGGTCGGAACCGACCCACTGGTCCAAATAGACCCACTGGTGGGAACAGACCAATTGGTCAGAACCGACCCACTGGTCCAAATAGACCCACTGGTCGGAACCGACCAATTGGTCAGAACCCACTGCGCCGTTTCTTGTTGCATAAGCCACGCCCACTTCCCATTTCTGACCAATCACAGAACATCTGTCTGGTTCTGCATGGAAAACAAACCTCATCCGTAAAAGCAGCAGCTGATCTGCTTTTCATCCAATCCTCCACCATCATGCATGGTAGAGGATCTGTCATGCTCTGGACCAGTTTCCCCTTGAGCTCTGTTAGAGTTTGTGATGTCATACCAAATGTGATGTCATACCAAATGTGATGTCATACCAAATGTGATGTCATACCAAATGTGATGTCATAGCCAACAGAAAACTGGAGGCACCTCGTCCTTCAGACGGTGATTAAAGCTGAAAACACGTTTATTATTTTATGATTTTTGGCATTTTGGGAGAGCAGAGAAACCCTGAAGGTTTTTAAAGATCCAAACGTTGGATCCAGTCGGCTGGTTCTGGTTCTGGAGGCCCGGCCCGGTGTTGCTGTTGGCAGCAGGGCCAGACGGAGCGCGAGGGGAGAGCCGAGGAATGCTTTTGATGGAGAGGAGCGAACAGCGGGACATAGCTGGGATGGAGGCTGAAGGTGTGTGTGTGTGTGTGGGGGGGGGGGCGTGTGTGTGGGGGTGTGTGTGTGTGTGTGTGTGTGTGTGTGTGTGTGTGTGTGTGTGTGGGTGTGAATCATTATTAAAGTGATCTGAAATAGTTTGAAGAAGGTTCTGAGTTTCTGTTGAGATCTTTGTTTAGGGCTGAAACGATTAATCATGATTAATTGATTATTAAAATAATTGTCAACCGATTTAGTCATCAATTAATCGCTCACTGGAGTAAACAGACTCAAATTTGCTGAAAGAGCACAGAGTGGAAATCCATCCAACTATTAATCAGTTTGAGTTTTTCTCACTTTTAGCTGCAGATGCATCTTTTACAACAAAACATCAACGTTCACAAAAGGAATGCCATGTCATTGAAATGTAGTCAATAAAATGTTTATTTTCCAACTAAATTATTTGTTTATTTACATTTTTTATGTGTTTCTAATATTGCATAAAGAAGACTTAAATGGTTCAATGAAAAACCAGCAGAATGTGTCAGACTTTCTTGTCCAGTTCGCCGATTAATCGTCAGAATAATCGTTCACTTATAAGAACAAATTGTCAAAATAATTGACAAATCATCAGAATGATCAATAAATCCCAAAATTATTAGATTAATCATCAGAATATCTGAATATTTGTCAACTTAGCCACCCGGTTGTAATCCCAATGTTTATTAAATCGTCCCATGATTAAAGAGAAACTTTCAGCGGTTTCAGTTTGTGTGCTTTCGTTCATTGAGCGGTTCGGGTTCGAACCAGAACCAGCGCCTCCTTCCTGCAGCCGGAGGCGACAGACGCAGCGAGACGGCCGCCAGCTGCAGCGCCACCCTCAGGCTGACTCCAACACTTTATAACCCTGACCTCTCACTACCAGTCCATCAGCAGGTCAACTGCTGCTTGTTCCTCCAACCTGACAGTTTACACTGGAGCTGAGGCTGCAACACACACCCACACACACCCCCACACACACACACACACACACACACACCCACACACACACACACCCCCCCCCACCCCCCCCCCCCCCCCCCCCCCCCCCCCCCCCCCCCCCCCCCCCCCCCCCCCCCCCCCCCCCCCC
>CAEFZY010022210.1:0-65958 GCA_903066815.1 Brachyrhaphis roseni | reverse complement strand
CACATATATTCCACCTGTCTCACTCTTACCTTTTCTGCTCGAGCGCCCCTGGTGGCCGTTAGAAAAAAATGCATAAATAAGCAGCATCATTGTATAAGCCGCAGGGCTGAAAGCGTGAGACAAAAGTCGCGGCTTATAGTCCGGAAATTACGGTAGTTACATTTACTTGAGTCATTTTTTGAGAAAAGAAAAACATATTACCTTTACTACACCATACTTTTGACTTCTACTTGAGTAATATTATTAATTATTGTTATTTGAGTACAATTCTCAAATAAATATTATTTATTTCAGTCTCATTTAAGTACAGAGCACAGAGTACTCAGTTCTCAGTACAGAACAGAGGAAAAATCCTTTTGGGTTTGCCGGTCCAAACATTTAGGCTCCCTGATCAGATGTCCCCCAAACAACATGTCCACACCAGATGCTTCATCATTCCTGTAACTTTTCTGTTGCAATGTTTTAGTTTTGTTTTTTCTTTGTTGATTTATTCTATTCTGTTTTCGTTTTTGCAAAACGCTGTGGTGAAGTTTTAACCTGTTTTTAAAATGTATGTAAATAAATTTGAAATTGACATTATGTGTGTAAGATTGCTACTGTTATTAGCATTGTTTGTATAAGTGTTGTTATGGATATTGATTATAACCTTACAGGAGTAACTTACAACAAAAGCAAAATGACTTTGAGAAGCAGAGTGGTATTTAAATGTGCCTTTAATTATTTGAAGGTAACATCAGCTGATAAACACTAACTCTACAGTAAACAACAAGATTGATATCTTATATTTCAGCCGCCTACAGCATACTTCATATTTATTACAGAGGAGGATGATTACTGTCACTGGAGTACGGCTCGATTAATTTTACTTCGTCTTCAACCTCTGCAACTCGACGCAGCTCTGCTTAAATGTTAAACTTTTCAGCCTTTTGTCTGCAAGTGATCACCAACACAATGCTACTGACAAAGATTTAATTAACTAAAATTACTAATCAACATTCCACTTTGCAATTATAGTTATTTTGCTCTCTTTTTGTAAATAAATGCCACGTCTTTTCAAGCTCGATTGGTTGGAAAAATGTGGATTTCAGTATAGCCCACAAGATTTGAGAGGATGATTTTCCTCCTTAATTATGAACAAAACAATTATTTAGCTGATAAAACAAAGAAAAGCAAGAAGGCAATTCAACATGAGCAGCTCATTGATCATCTTTTTAGTCAATTTGTGGTTGTTTCTTATTCTTGTGTCAATAAATACAACTAACAATCATCTTAAAAAATCATTAGACTGATAGATTTCAGTCCAAGACCTTATAATCTGATGACTACAATGTTCACACAACTTCTAGCACATTTGTCTGTGCTCAAAGATTATAAGCTAAGATTTTGTTATTAAGTGTATTTGTTTTAAATGCAACGTTCTCAAATCTAAGTAATAGTTTAAGTTATGAGCTGCATTTATCCAATCCAGCTGTTAAAGTTAATACTTTATAATGAAGAGGAATTAAGAAGAAAACGGGACACCTGACCAACAAAGCAGGGTCCTGACTATAACTCGGATAAGATTTGGTCCAACCAATTTTCTTGCAAAGATTGAATAGAAAATAATCTTATTCACATTCAAGTTTGTTCCTTTTGAAAAGATTGGGGCCAATTTACTTTGCTAGTGAAAGAGAAACTATTCTGTGCTTACAATGGAAGGTTCCTTTCACACTTTGTATGTTTTATATTCATATTTAAATTTCAAATTAAATAAAATCATTTAAACCTTTCATTTTTTTCTTAGTTACATAATCTAAATCATCTGAAGGTAGCTCTGCTACTGTCCAAGTAGAAAAGCGGTGCTGCACTCATTCAGCTTGCTCTCCACAGGAGAGGGTTTATGTCTGAAATTCAAAGTATTATATCCTCAGATAATACACCAAGGCTCTATTTAAAAAAAATCTTGTTAACCTTACTCTGATTTTGTCTATATTCACTCGTCTTGACTGACTGTTGCATTATTTTCCATATTTCTGGATTTTCACTTCTCGTATCTTTTTTGTTTGAGCCTCTGAGCTGCAGATTTTTTCCCACAGCGATGTGTATTTCTGAGCAGCAGAGATCAGATGCTGCTGTTTATTCTGAAGACCTCACAGACTCCAAATAAAAACAAACCAGCAGCCTGATGTACCAATAACTTCCTCCACAGTTCAAAAATCACTACGCAGCGGCACCTCTGCTTCTGCTGCATGTATCACCTTTCTTCTCTTCCTTGCCGTAATGTCAGCACAGTTCATTCTCCATCTCTCCTGCTGTTCTCCTGTTTCCTTCCTGTCTCCTCTTCTTTCCTTCAGGCCTGATTTTGAGCATGGCTGAGTGTTAAAAGAGCCTGAACCTTAAAGCCTTTCATCCCGCGGAGGGAAAACTGCAGCAACAGGAACTGGCAGCATCTCACACATTCGAACGCACAGATTTTTTTCCCCACGTCTTCAGAGAAAAAAAAAGTCTTTTTATGGCTTTGTTATGAGGAGAAACAAAATGTAGAGAATAATCCAAATTCCAGTTTTTATTCTTTAAAGTTCACAAAACTGTCAAACTGTAAAGCAGCTACTTAAATTATTTTTAGCCTTAGAAATGTCCTTTTGTCAACATATTGTGTAGTAAGGTGGGTTGCACTGGGTATTTACTAACTGCAGAAAACTTTCTCTAAGCTAAAATCAGCCATAACAAAAATATGACTTCAGTGGTTTGAAAAAAAGTATTTACACCTTTTGATCTTTATCACAATTTGTCACAATGTAACAATAAACTTCAAAGTATTTTACAGGAATATTTGGAGAATAGATAGAAAGCAGAAAGAAAAGAATGCATAATTGTTTTCAGCTTTTTACAAATAGAAATGAGAAAAGGCTCAGTTTGGATGTGTGTCTGGACTTTGACTGGGCCATTCTAACTCTAATAGTGCATTCACACAAAATGCACTTTGAAGTCCGATGCTTGACATTTTGCTCTAGATGAGCGTCAGTCTCGTCAAAATCGCTCTAGGCTGGATTTGAGAGGAAACTCAAACGATTCCACCGTCTCCTGCATATTTCATCCAAATAAATAAGTTTATTTAACGTTCATGAACTTTTATTTAGTGCTTGTTTAACACAATTAAACATTTTTGCTGGACGGATTTGGATAGCTCAAATGTAGGGAAATATTTTCAAACAGTAAAAGTTCTTACTCGACATTCCTACTTCCTCGCTGATCCTCTTCCAAGTCAGGTCCTTTCTGTTCGTGCCTCTGTAGTCATAATTTAATCTGTCGTAGATTACAGGACAAACGCAAACATCGACCATTAGTTTATCCTCTATAGTTTTTTTTTTTATTCTCAGAGCATGTCGGAAAATGCACCACTACGTGCTGGTTGATGCTCCGCGTTGAGTGGCTAAAGATTTTCCAATTCCAGCATCGGATGCGTCAAATGCTTTGAATCGTAATGCGCTAGACGCGTGAAACGCATCTCCTAACGCGCCTGACGCTCAAAACGCGGTTGGTGTGAACGCTCCATTAGATCAAATGCCTTCTTCTCACCACTAAATCCAAAGATCAGGTTTAAAAAGTTTATGAATAATAACACTGGTGTTACTGCTTGTTCAGTAATGCTCTGTAACAAACCTCCGAGTCTCCACAGCTGGATTTACACTAGGATTTCAATTCATACATACGGACTCTATTCACTAATTAGGTGACCTTTGAACGTGATTGGTTGAACTGGATTTTTTAGGGGCATCAGTAGGGCAGCTGAATATAAATGCAAACCACATTGTTTAGATTTTTATTAATAAAAACTGTTAAAAAGCATATCAGTTTTGCACTAACTCATGTTGTCCTGCCACTCAAAATCCAAATAAAATACCTATAAGTATTTAAAATGTAGTTGTGACTCTGCATGTTGAGCTTTTATGTAAAATCTTAAAGATGCAAATCAGACCAAAACATAATTTATTATACATTATGTCCCAATTTTTCTGTCTGACAAATATTTTCTGGTAAAAACACTTTTTTCCAAATGGCGTGTTTCAGTTTTTGTAAACATTAATCTCATACTCCGATGGTGGGCAAACAAAAGCCAAATCTTCAGAGGAAGTGCGATAATTCAGAGAGAAACAGACAGGAGACCTCCTGAGTGCACCTCAAAGTAGTTTTTCCAATTAAAACCGGAGCAGTAAATAACAAACACAGAAAATGTAATTTGTGAGCCTGGTGGTGAGTGAAGAAGAGTTTGCCGTGCTGACTGTTCTAATTAGAGTGAGGGTAAATGATAGTGCCCCTTCACTGGGCACACACTATAGGGCTGGGATGGGTGCAGGGCAAAAAGAGAGAGAGAAAGATGGAGAGAGAGAGGAGAAACGGAGCCAGTAAAGTCAAGAATGAAAGAGATGCAGCCGGCGGGTTTTTGACAGTCTTTTGGTTTCACTTTAAATCCCCTCTCCTCACTTTTTTTTTTTTCTATTTTCACAAATTACTTTTGCTTTTTTTCCCCCTACATTTAAATCTGGTTTGATGTTGAGAGGGACTGAGTTGATCTCCAGCATGGTGTGAGCTGGTTGACAGCGAAGCTTCCTCTGCTGGAGGCAAAGTGTTAAAATGAAAACAGACTACATTTGTACAAATGGAAACACACATAGAGATGTACTCACTGGCTGACAAAAGCTACACTTTTTCATTTGATTGTGCCCAATCCTTCAATTGTATTTGGGTTAAGAAGGAAGAACTTTAATAGGTGGCAGAAATATTAAGGGGATATTTATTAAGTAAGTAACAACAAGAACTAGCAAACATATTTTTTATGCACAAACCTGCATGTCTAAAATGTTGCTCTTTTTTAAGATTCACTTTAAACCAGGTAAAATGTAAAAGTCTGAATCATAAATAACTTGACAAATACGCATCTTTTTCTCTTTTTTTTTAAACTTCACAAATCTCAGCCCTCTGTTGGCTTTATCTGCTGCGTCTCTTGCACTCAGTTTCTTCACGCGCTGCGTATGATCTTCCTCCAGAGGTGCCGCAAATTGTTATTTTTTATTATGAAGCTTTTTGCTGGGAGGCAGAACTGCAGCAACATAAAAGCAACATTTCAACAAGCAGCAACTTTAAGGAGGTGAATGCAACATTTTAGTTGCTGTTTGCTGCATTATAAGCTTGATTTGGTTTGGAGTTTAGACTTTTTTATGCTGATCTCATCTTACCTTAGATTTGGTTTGAGTTGATGCAAACCAAATCAAACCAAATCTAAATTGGTTTGATTTGATGCATTGCCTTTTATTTATATGCAGTAATAATAATAAGATACTGTTGTACGACAATGTAGCTGCAGCCAAGTCCTAAAATGTTTGTAAATAACTTTAAATTATGGTTGGAAATTGTGGTTTATGATTTCAAACCCATAATTGAAAAAGCCAACAAAATTGTATTTTATGATGTTCCATCAATTTAAACCCATTTTGGTTAGATGTGAAAGCTAGGAAAGACTTTCTCTCCATTTCAATAAGGCACCAGGTGTCATTGCCACAGTAAACAGTCGGTCATCTACGGCAACAAATTATATTCTGCAACTTTTTCTCAGTCAAAAAAATATAAAGAAAACTGTTTGGAGGTTTTTTGTCTCCAATAGAAAACTCAAACTGCCATGGCTTGGCTTATAACATGGGAAAATGTGTTGTAAATGAAATAATCTTAATAATAATAATAATATTTCTTGCTGAAAAGTTAGTTGTAACTTAGTTTTGTCTTATTTCAAGTGCACTAAGATATTTACACTGGAAAATAGACCAAAATTACACGCTAAGATTTTGTGTTTGTGCGGTGAACAAAGACTCGCTGCAGAAAAATAAATAACCAGCTAGATGTGGCACGAAGTCTTGCAACATTAAAATGTTTTTTCTTTTCTCAAGAAAATGTGACTTTGGTGAGATAGGCGTAAGCTATTACGATGAGGCCTGAATATGAACCGGGTGCCACAAATGCTGAAAACTTAATTTAAAGTAAAAACAAAAAAGTGCGCTCAGCTCCTGCACCTCCACATTTGGTTAATAGTTTGTGTGGCAGCATTTTGGATATCAGATAGAAATTTGTGACAGAATGAGTGATAAAATACTAAAAATTATTTGTAAACACTAAATTAGTAAGATCATTCAAAACGGCTTGGTAATAATGATAAGTCAGCATCTGATCTGCAGCAAGTAAAAGGCTGTTTTATAATTTTTAATCTGCTTCAGATCCTCTGGTTTAGAATCTAAAGATCCTTTGTTTCTGTACAAAAAAAGGTTTTATATGCACATTCTTAGTATTTAGTAGGATTGTCTTTTAAACTTTGGGGTCTTGGGTTTAAAATTTTGGGTTTCCTTTAACAAGAAATTGATAGACACGTGAGAAATATTGCGTAATTTTTTTCCGCAGAGAAGCATATTATTGAGCTCATATTCTCAAATTATGCTCTGTAGTTATTTCCAACTTTAGAAACATGCTTTGAGAGAATAAAATCTGTTTCTCCAAGACAATCGTGCCCACATCAGTTCATTCATCTGTGCCAGTGTGGCGGTGCCCGTTTTGTAATAGGCAAAGATAATTAGAAGTAAACTGCACAAATGTTTGACCTGAGCTAATTAGGAAGTTTGCAGACTTTGCAGCAGAGATCAGTAGAGGGATAATGAATTATAAAATGGTTCATTACTGCGCTTAAGGGACCTGCTCAATCTCAATAAATGGACATGGGGCCTAGCAGACACATCAAACCAAAACGCACACATCGCCTCATTGAGCCGCTGAAAGACTGCTATTAAAAGAGATTTTTTTCCACCTCTTTTATTTTATTAAAGAGTCTCCTCTTCTTCTCTGACATCTAACCTTTTGCTTTGTCACAGCTTTTCAATTTGTTCATGAATATCTACTTTAATGTGAAAATGCTGCTTTTGAGAAAACTGTCAAATTCTACAGATAACCTAAAACAAACATCAGCTGTTTGCATTATACTGTACTTTATGCTGTGTGCTCCACACTTCTAGCTTTAACTTTCCCTGCCTTTCCTCCAGCGACTCCCTGAGGACCGAGTCTGCCCACTCGCACTGCCCGTCTTCTGATAATACTAAACCCACAGATTTATTGTAGATCTAGACCCATCAAGACCCAGAGGACAACAATCTGCCCACATTAGTTTCCCCAGACATGCTCTCCAAGGCAGCCTGCAGGCTGGACGTAGAGCCAAGCATGACAGAAAATAATCCTCTTCTACCAGCCGACACAGCTCCTATTAAAGCCGTTTGGTTTAGGTTTAAAAATATTACACCAATTCTGCAGCTTGGTTGGACATTTTTAGACAAAGCTATCGAAAATAATCAACTGAACTTAAGACCCCCATGCAAACAGAGATATTAATTAATTTTATGTCACATTGTTTTTATTCAAAATGTGGCGTCTGCATGAGTGAGTCCAGCCTAATGAACCTTAAACTGCTGGATTTCAGAGGTTATAACAGCGGACGCTAATTCAGCCTCAGGCTACAAATGGCCAACAGGGATGAAAAGCGGTGAGCTTCACAGCCTTGGATTTGTCTAACTCTTTAAAAGTTAGCTTGCAGGAACGGCTGCTAACCTCAAATAGATGACCAGATACTGAATACATGCAGCTTGTTCAGATCTGCCATGAGGGAAACATAGACAGGCACCAAGATAGACTCTGTGTGTGAATGAATTAATGAATAAAAATATTTCACCTGTTTACAGCTGGGCTTTTGTTACAAATTTATCAATCAAAATACTCCATCTTGACTTGCTGATGTCCAGCAGAGGTGAAAACATTAAACAAATGAATATTCTTTTACCAAGTCATGATTGGTTTGGCTGATTTAATGAAACTCGGTCGTCTCTTCTACGCTGAATTGTTCTAGTTCAACTACATTTGAGACTTTTGAGCATAAACTGGTTTAAAACCATCCTATGGCTTCTGATTAGATTTAATTCCAGGCTTTGCCTACCCTGTAAAACTTACTTTATCAAATAAAGTAAGTTTGCAGAATCATTCAAAAATGGTCAAATATACCTTAAAAGCTTATAAAATATAATCTGAATAACATTATGTTATTAATGGTCCTTAAAAATGATGTTACCTTTAAAAATTATTCCTTTCTTAGAATAGTTAAGGTTGTTCAGTAAAAATATGATTTAAATGGTAAAAAGCAGAAGGAAGACACTTTTCACATCAACATAAGCATAAAAACAAAACTTTAAGAAATCCAGGTGTTGGCCTCAGAAGGAACATCCACAGTAAAACACTGATTTATATGGATTTTACTGCATTTATACTGTAAAATTCTGATAACTACAGCTGGTGGTATTTTACCAACAATTAGAGCTGTTTTACAATGTCGGTAACATAAAAAAACCCCAACTTTTTATTTTAAAATGCTTTTTTAAATGATAAGAAATCCACTATCTATATGTTATAAAAAATATTCTGACTTCCCATGACTTCATATGCAGACATGATGCAGTAGTAATGTTCAAAATTTACTGCAATATGTCTGCATTTCAATCATTTGACAGCTCAAATCAAATTAGTATAATGTAGAAAACGTCTAAGCAGCTCAATGCATGTCAGAGAAAGAGGATCACAGATGTACAGCTCCAAATTTTTCTTGAAGTAACTTCTAAATGACTGAAAACTCAGTTGTACTCAGCATGAAAAGAGACTCGTACTGTCATCTAGGGAGCAGCAGCTACAAGCTGCTGGATCCCCAGTTTAACAAGCTGCAGACTTTATAAACTTACATCGCTCTGAGCCGAGAGGCTGCAGATAAACAGAAAGCAAAACATCTGATCCAGGATCCAACCCTCAAACATTTTACAACTTGTAAATACGGACGAACAGAGAACTTGAGGTTCTGCTTAGTTTAACAACATTTTCTGCCAACTTATGTGGGTGCAGACATGCACATTTAGCACATTTCAGACTGAGATAACCAACAATTGTCAAACTTTTTGATGCATTACTAGATTCTATTTCGGACTTTAAAAAACCCAAAATGTAACCAATCATTCACCTTGCAGCTGTTTCACTTTATAAAGAACATTAGCAAACTGATTACCATAAAACAAAATTGGAAATTAAGAAAAACAGTAAGAGGATGAATTTTGCATCAAACTAGGTCCCTGAAAAGATGTAAATGTTTGATCAGAACTTTGCCAGGGACATGCAATTTGGTTACAAAGGACCTTAAAGAATGACTCTACACATGCACAGCTAAAATAATTCTCAATTGCATTTTTATCAACAACTATAACACAACACACATGCTTATAATTGGATTGGCACAAATCTGCAGTTGGCAATCTGAGCAGTGCAGACCGTGCAATGGGAGCTAACTAAACAACATCAATAGTAAACATTTTCCACAGAGAAGAAGAGGAGAAAAAAGAAGTAATTCCATGCACCGTGCCACTCTACTCCTTTAGATTTCACCAGGCTCAATCAAGAGCCCTTTATCCTCTGGCTCACATCCTCAGACAGGGGATCCAGAGCTGCCATAAAACGGGTCCGGGAACAATGCACAGCCTTGATTGCTCTATTGTGAGTTAGCTTTGGCCTTTGACATCTTTTCCTGAACCAAGAGTGTCTAATTCTGACAAGATTTGTCTGGAGAGACGCAGCTGGAGGGCATTGTTACAGACAGGTGCCATACACTGCCTGCTTGACAAAGAAAGTCAAGAGTAAGACAATGACGGAGAGGGAGAAACCGCTGCAGTAGAAGTGTCTGCTCATTTCCTGTTTCTCTTTTTAGTTTTTTTTTTTTAAGAGTCAGGGTGAAAGTGTCCAAAAGGTTAGAGAGGTAGATAACAGAGGAAGCATGCCCATGGAAACCCCAGAGGGTACATGTGTAGCGTTTTGCTCATTTAGCGGCTGCAGACTAAGGATGGCGTTATGTCTGCAGGGCTGAAGAATGCTGCGCAGGAAGGGCAAAGTCTACAATAAAAAGCATGAGCGCTAAAAAGAAAATACAGAAAATACAGTACAAATCAGTTTGAGAGCGAGTATCTGTCATCTGAAATCACTTTACTGTGTAAAAGTGCAAACTGATATCAAAGGAGATTGAGTTACTGAGTGAGAGTGAAGAGGATGTGCCATCTAGTCATGACCTGAATGCCTGAAAAAACCAGGAGGATGTTTGGTTTCACCGTAAAAACAGACGGCAGGCATTCATCTATATATACATTCAGTATTTACATAAATATTCAATTAAAAATAAAGCTGATAATGAGTTTTATGACCTTTTGAGCCTAAAACAAAAATAAGAGTCAAAAATGTTTGACATGGCCTAGTTGCTACAATATGAAAACTGAAAAGCATTAGTTGTTCCCACTAATGCTAACACAATAGACTATTACAGTTACAATGTCTATAACATTTAATCAATGCTACTTTAAATTTCATACATAGAGGACAAATATAGAGTAACTAAAGCTAAATTAGCTGTTAGAGTTTAAGTGATCATTACGCAGTTAATTAGTTAATTAAAGTCATTTACTCCTTTCACATCATCTTTACATGCAATTTTTAACCCTGTAATATTTCAACATCTTTATTTTGAATTAAATAAATTAAACAAATGTTGACTTTTCTTCACGCTTTTTAAACAAACTTAGAGATTGCACCTATTATTCAGTCGCTGAATGCAGTTGGATAGGAAACCGTAGTTTGTTCCCCACAGGACCACAAACTACAGTATCGTGCAAAATCTTGTTTGATCAAGATATCTTTGAAAAACTCTGATTCTCTGTGCAAGATTAATTAAAAAGTATGTAAAATGCCTTCCAATTTTTTGGGTGATCATTTCAATGTCTAGAAGATGTGTACATATGTAATTTGTGTGCAACAAATATAGAAAATACAAAATAGAGCATGTTTTATAATATATTTAACATTAAAACATTTTCATAAAACCTTACAAAAATTTTTAAAAATCTGAAAACATCCTGTTTTTATCTTCAAAATACCCATCTAGATTTGTTTTTCTATGCCCAGGTCTTCCACAGTTAACATCTAAACAGCGGATTGAGTTTAGCCCACCTTATTATGCTGCTGATGTCATAAGAGAAAAAAACTACAATCTTTTTAATTACGTTTATGAATTTTGGTTTAACTTAATGCAGAAACTTCAACCTGTCATATTACTTTTTGTTAATTTTAACAAAATCATGGTAGTAATAATAACTATGATGAATTTTGACACAATACACTGTCAAACATTTGAGCTGCATTTAGTTGTGTCTACTATCTTTTACTCTTTAAGTCAAGAAAATTTAGTCAGTTTTAGATTTTGAACCAAAATGTGACTTTGTGAAAGATGAACTTGATCTGACTCCTGTGTTATTAAGACAAATGTTTATTTTAAATCTTGAGGATAATGTCCTGCTCACACTAAATGTTTTTAAACAATTAATTTTTATGTTTAATAAAATTCATTATCAGATCAGAAATTTTGTTCAATTAATTTGAAAGAAGAATTTAAGTTACTCTAAAGTAAAATAGTTATTTTAACTTGATATTGTGAGTAAAAATAATAGAGAAATGTGACCCTTTAACTGGGTGAGGGAAGATTTTTTGTTGCATATCGTGAAATAATTATTTGGTTTAAATTGCAGGATTAAGTTAAAACTCACAATTCAAAATTTATACACTTAAAAAACAATGTTTAGACAACTTGTCTCTTGTTGTTAAATCAACTTTATGAACTTTGGTCTCTGAGTTAAAACCAATTAACTCTTGTAGAGTTAAATTACATTGTCAAGACAGCAGGTGGACTTTAATTTTCAAGTTAAACCATCTTTAAATGTTTTACAGTGTACTTATAAAGATACATTTTCTAATCTCACTTTAATAGATGCAAAAACCTGACCCAGTGACAGCAGACAAGATGCAACATTACTGCCACTGACATCATCTGTGCATTATTCAACGATAATATTGTAATCACACGATTGTCTAATATTGTGCAGCCTATTAACGCTTGTCTTTTTCTATGCACTCGTGTTTTTGTCTGTGTGTTTTTGTGTGTGTAGCGAGGTGAGAGATTTTTGAAGGATATTCTTCTACTGTCTCTCAAAAAGCATTTACATTACATTACTGGTGTTTTGAAATGTGGAATAACTTACAGCCTTTGTATATATCTGTGGGAATCTGGACGGCACTGGAGGAGTAGTTGACCTTGTTTTTAAAATTTGGATCGTCGACAAACTCCAACTCCAGGGAGGACGAGGTCTCCAGCGGAGCTTCCTCCTCTCCGTCCTCTGTCTGCTGAAACACACACAGAGAGGAAATGAATAAGAGATTAATCTATATAAAAAAATTACAGAGCTGCATTTTGTAACTTTCTACACTGTGATTATGGAAGACATATTTGTCCTCAGCATATATTATCTTTCTTCCTGACTCACCGAATTTGAATCATGTTAAGCATAAAAATGGTGATTATTCTGCCTTCTGTCTGACCTAGGATTCAGTGGTTCTGTTCTCTGCCTCTAATCAGAGAAAAACAGCAGGTATGAGCTCAGTTATGAAACAGGGATTCATTAGTAGCTATGATAATTATCACAGACCAATGTGATGTTAGAAGAATTAACCCCAGCAACTGGCATCACCTAATTACTGTTTATTTTCTCGCCCAGCATATTTGATTACAGACTTTCTTCTCTCCTGCCTCATATTGTGAGTATCAAAATCCCTTTTTAGGGGGTTTTGTTAGCAATTTGAAGCCATATTTTGCATTTCAGAAGAACCAGATGTCAAACAAACCAACATATAAAAAAAATAATAAAAGTTTGGCAATGTTATGTGATTTATTGGATGAAATGATTGGAAGAAAGAACAATTTTATTTGCTTGTTTCTGATTTGACAAAGAAGTGCATCCAAAAAAACAAAAAGAAATTAACTACCACAACTTTACCACTTATACAATTAATTAATTCATTTATTTTATTCTTGTTGAATAAAGAAAGTCCTAAATCCTGACAACAGCTAAGCTTCCTGGGTGATGCAAAAATTTCATTTGGCTAAAGCAGCAAGGGTTAATTGGATGTGACACGACTAAAGAAATGTTTGTTATTTCCAAAGAACGTGAATCAAAACCTCTTGTCCACAGCAGAAACTGATTGATGGTCTGGCTGTAATTGACTATTAAAACGTAATTAGAAACTGCTGTCAGGACGAGCCGGGGGATCTTTGAGACGACGCTCCGCTGTAACAAAACAGAGGCGGCGATAACGTTATGAGAGAAAAAGGCCCATGAGACGATTTTCAGCTCAAACATTTCCATAAAAATCTGAGGTTGACCTGAAAATGAGCAGCAACGTTTAAAAAACGAAAAAGAAAAAAAAAACCTAAATAAAGGCTTATTAAAAACATAATTCTGTATATTTCTCTTGCTCATAGATATCTCTGTAGTTATGCTGCCATAGAGTTAAGCTGCTTGAGGACAAACCAACCACTTTTTCTTACTTTCTTCTACTACTACTTGCATTACTGGCTGTTATTTCAATTGTTCATTTTATGCTTTAAAAATGAAAGAAGACATCAGTTGAGATATTGCTGCCAAAATCTAAATATTCCCCCTCCATGCTATTAAAGTTTTACTTTTTATGAAGTTAGAAGATAATCCTACGTCAGTGCATCTGTTTCTTTTTTGTGTATCTGATTTCCACTCATACTGCGCCTGGTTCTGCTGCAGATTTCTTCTTGTTAAAGGGGAGGTTTTCCTCTCCACTGTCGCTACATGCATGCTGAGCATGACGGGTTGCTGACACAACACAGGCGATCGTCTACTGCCTCTATGTGGTTGTCCAAGAGGAATGAATGGTGGTAATCAATGAGATAATCAATTGGGTTTTAAAATGTTGACTTTTGCCTACGTTGACTGTCAGAGCTCAGCATTTGTTTGTCATTTAAAGTGACTAATTCTCTCAGTGTTGAGCTGGTGCCCCCTCCTTCCTCCAGAAGAGCCCAATCATAATTAACCAAGGCAGTGTCTAGTTAGAAGCTGAATAAATCCACACAGGAAAGACTGATTGGTTCATTTTCTTCAACCATCTACCACCTGTTTTGCTCGATCCATTACCCAATTTGTTAATTTTATCTCCACAGTTCTCGAGGTTTAATTAAAGGCTGAAGGGGCCAGAGATGACATTTCAAAGCTTCTTCCAGTCCTGCCCTGCGCCAACCACGGCTAACCCGAAGCATCACTCATGGACCTGGGTGTGCGTCAGATCAAAGCGACATCACACACACACCGTCTGCCAGGGTAAAACAAACATTCATCACCCCACAGATGGGAGCATTGTTACGTGACAGTCCGGGATATCGTGCCAGTCATGCTGTAACAGCCTAAAAGCAGAAAAGTTTGATTGACCAACATCATAATCAAAGTTGTAGTAATTCATTTTATGTGTTGGAAAGTCCTGCTGCAAGCAAATTACAACCTAGAGTCATGATTGGCAGTATTTCTCTACCAGGCAGATTGAAGTGCTGCATTTAATGTGACATTAAGCAGACCAAAGAATACTTTTATGTTTTAATTGCTCTTTTCTATAGAATGAGGTGTAGCCATTTCTTTCTAAACATACAGCTCTGGAAAAAATTAAGAGACCACTTAAATTGATCAGTTTCTCTGATTTTACTTTTTATAACTATATGTTTGGTTAAATGAACATTGTTCTTTTATTCTATGAACTACTGACAACATGTCTCTGAAATTACAATCAGAAATTTTCTATTTATTTGCAGAAAATGAGAAATGGTCAAAATAAGGAAAAAGACGCAGAGCTTTCAGACCTCAAATAATACAAAGAAAACAAGTTTATAATCATTTAGAAACAACAATATTAATGTTTTAACTCAGGAAGAGATCAGAAACCAACATTTGGTGGAATAACCAGGAGGTTTTCAATGGCCTCTTAATTTTTTTGAGCTGTAGAGTAATTACCACTATGATAAAGATGTATAAAACGCCTTCATTTAAACTAATTACTGATGAGACTCACTCCCACACATTAACAAAATGTAAACAAATCTAATCTTTAATTAAACACATCTATTTAGGAATAAAGTCTTACATAAAGAAATTACTGTAGAATCTACATTGGTTTTAAGGATCAGGAGAAAGTTCAGAACTAGATTGCCTTTAAGGTCTGCATGGTCTTGTTCAACAGAGGTAAGAACAGGGTCCATATCTTCTGCACACAGTCAAACTTGTTTCCAGTCCAATCTGACCTTTTTAGACAGAATATGATCTAAATATATCAACAAAATCTGTTCTGTATGTTTAGAACAGTGGTCCAAAGTTGGTCTTTGAGTGCTGCTGTCTTGCATGTTGTGATCTTTTTCTTATTTATCATAATGGAAAGATCAAAACCATCGTTCATTACAAGGCTTCTGTAAAACCTGATGACATGCTGTGAAGGCAATTAGACTGTCTGAATCAGCTCTGTTAGAGCAGGGTCACATCTAAAACATGCCGTGACCTTCAGCATGCACAGAAGTACTTTGCAGTCGAGTGTTGAGAGTACAACCCAAAAAGGTTAAGTGCTTTCTTTAAAATTAAGAAATGTTGGTGTCTTGTTCATAAGTAAAGGACGGATGCAGCAGGAGAGATGGGAAGGCAGGCTTGGGAATCTGATAGCGTCAAGCCTGCTGTAGTTTGTTGCTGTAAAGACGAAGCTATACAAAGAGAAAAAGCCTTTTAATTCACCATGTTTAGACTCTACTTGTGGTTATGTGATATGGATCCGTTCTGAAACAATTGCCAATGAAAGCGCCTGATATGAGTTTGTTGTGTTGAGCAGCTGCACCCAGGTTTCAGGATGGGGTGAGGCGCTAGCTCATCCATGAGAAACTAAGGGTGCATTCACACCTGCCCTCTTTAGTCCACTTTAATCAAACTCTGGCTTATTTGCCTAGAAAGTCCAGTTCATTTGGGGAGGTGTGAATGTGCAATTAAAATCTAGGACTCTGTTCGTTTGACATGAACTCTGGTGTGGTTTGAATGCACATGTGAACGCCAAGTGAACTGGAGACTGCACCAAAACCTGGAAGTGAACTGCAGGGCAGGGGATTCTGGGTAGATAAAACCTAAACAAACAAACAAATGCTAGAGCTAGACAAAGAGTTTAGCTCTAGCAGGAGAAATGGATCATGGCCTTTTACTAAAAACAAAAGAAAAATCTTACAATTGCTAAAATTGATGCTACTCCATTTTTCAGAGAAGGAAGTTGAGTTCATGTCTTCTCCAAAGCTTTTTGTGTGATTTTCTTCAGTAGTTTGTGATACAGCGCCACCACAGGTGAGGAGGTGAACAGGTTTTTCAAAGAGCTCAGATCGCTTCATACAGTGCAGATTGAAATTTAACCACATGAAAATGTGACAAATGTTGCAATTTTGATCCCTAAATGAACAGAGTCTCCTGGACTGTCAGGTGTGAAAAAATCCTGAGTACTTCTGCTGCTCATCAGCATAGAAAGGAATCGGCTGTGGTTCCAGCGTCTCTTTGGAGGCTTTTTGAAGAACATCGCATTAAAAGAGAGGAGCTGCCTGTCCATTCTGGACTGGGTTGCTCGACAGAGGGATGTCTGGGTGTTTCTCCTTGACCTGCTTCCGCAATGAGCCAATCCACAGCAAAAGACAAATAAGGATGGATAGATTTATTGTAAGGCTTCATACACAACTTCATCGGGATCACCAGTAATTGTGGATGGTACTGTATATTTTATTCAGTATCCAAAAAGCCTTCTTTGTCTGGTTTACAGCAAATTAAAAAAAAAGTTACGAAAACCTGAAAGTGTCAATAAAAAATTCTTTACCATAAAAATGAATATCGGACATGCTCGGGTACATTACACTTCACTTTTGTAATAAGGGTGAAGCGACAGGAGGAGAAATTAACGAGGTGAGGTGCACAGGAGGGGAAAAGAGCCTGACAATGACTTACCTTTTGCTTGAAACCAATTTCATGTGACATCCTCTTTATAGTTCAGGATTATATTCAAGCGTCAGAGCTTAACTGAAGAGATTCACCAAGTGAGACCGACTGGGAGGGTTACCGGTGGGGACTCAGAGAGGAACGACCTCTGCCTGACTCCCGCCATCGGTTCTGGGAGGTCGTAAAGTTGTAGACGAGCGGGTCAGAGGTGTGTCACAGACTCGGCCTCAGTGTGCCATGTTAATGATGACCGATGTTCTCCAATTAGATGTGCTGACAGGCCCTAAAGCGCTGTGTCATTAATCACGACACTGTCGTGCACAAAGAGAAAATCACACCATGATTTATTGCTCCTCTGCTTCTCTTTTCTCACTCTCTGCTCCATCTTCTCCCTGCTCTGGTGATCTAAAAGGGATTCTTCCCTGCCTCCTTGAAACTTAATCAATCAGTCGGTGTGATTTCAAAACGTACTCTGTGCAGGAATTCCAGGGAAAAACTATTTGTTTAGCATCTGAAACTTTTCTTTGAATGGGATGACTGACATAACTAAGAGAAAAGCTATGCTGCTGTTGGACGTCGTTGCGCGATTTGTGCTTGAAGGACGGCAATAGCTCAAGTTGACCGCTAACAACAGGCTCATCCATCGGACAAAAGAAACTCTGGAGATAAGGTCTGGGGGAGGACATCAGAATTCACAGGCTCATGCATGTCGACCTGGCCGTGCTCACCATACAGTAGTGCCAACTCACTAATGCACACAGACAGCGCAGGATCCTACGACCCAAGAAGGAAGGGCATCAACACCGAGAAGGCCAGGGGAAGGGGCTTGCAGGAAGGGGTGAAAGGGAACGGGAAGTGGATTGAGTGGGATTTTGTGTGTCTGGAGGGGTCAAGGCAGGCAGATGGTGCGAGGAAACGAGGTGAGGGGTTAGGGAGCAGTCCATACTGTACTCACATAGTCTGAATCCGCTTTCGAATCGTAGTATGAAATGGCATTCTCCTGTGCAGAAAAGAAAAGTAAGAAGAAAAGATGTTGAGAGAAGATATAGCTGTGCCTATATCAGTCCCGACCTGTGGTGGTGAGCAGGAGAGAGAGAAAGTCATGGTTATATTCAATCACACCGTTCAGCATGAGAATATAATCAGCATCACAGAACACAGGAGGAGTAGTGTGATGTAAAATGATAGTCATGACGAGGCAAGATGTACGAAACTTGTGATCAGCACAAGTTTGAATCTCAGTGTGAAGTCAGATGGTCTGACATGAAGCCAGAAAAAGGACCCAGCAGCACAGTACTGCATTTTTCTCAAACTAATATTGTTTTTTCTGTGTTCTTACAAACATTTCCATCCAGATTTTGGAAACCAGAAGGTGGTATAACATAAAAACCAATCACATAAATACAGGGGAAGAACGTTATAAATATGGAAAATTTAAATTAGTGAATATTTATATCAACATGGAACCAAAACATAAAAGTCTCACATACAGAGGACCCCTTGAATAATGTTCACGGATTCACCTATTTGCAGATTTTTCTGAGGAACATCACTCCAAATTCTTTAATCCGTTCTCCGAATTAAAAGATTTAAATTTTTTAGAAAATATCACCCTTAATCGGCAAAATTCGTACCAATTTGAACTGCAGTCAGCAACCTCACAAAATCATTCAAGGGTTACAAATGACAATGGAAGGTGCTATAAACAAATTTAAATTAAACACATATTTTAAGCCAAGTCAAATGTTACACAAAATAATATTTAAAACAAATAAATACTGTTTTGTAGAATCTTTTAGTGGCCAGTAAATTTTTCTCTAACCAGCCACCAGGGGGTCGTTTCTGCTGTGAGTGTGCAGAAAAAAGTCAGCTATGATTTTATGCTTTCAAGCTTTCTTTTCCATTTACATAACTACATTATAAAAAAAGGCTTTGTAAAATCTTCACTTTGGAAAATTTGTTTTTCTGGCCTACAAATTAGTTTGCATGTAAATGAAAGAATCAAACAGAGAAAAAAGTCTTCTTTGAAAAGCACCAGTGTTGGTGTGGACAGGGCCGACTTTTTCTCCTCTGTGGGAGTTTTATCACCCTCTGCTGTTAGTGTGGAGTTGAGGTAAACAGCTCCCAAGCAGAGAGCAGAAATATGCGTAAAAAAAAATGAATAAGAGTGAAAATTTATACAACTCCATTTAACTGTTTTGTTCCACTTAACCGCTTGAGTTTTTAGCTACCAGATTCTGATTTTTAAACCAAAGCCTTCAGACTTTATCCACCCTCGTTTTCAGCAGGTTGGCTACCCAGTCGTCCTCGTTTCCCTCTCAGCTGGAGTCCTTATCGGCTCCCAGGTAGCCGTGAGGGCTGGCAGTGTTTGGCGAGCAACATCCACCATGTGGTCTGCCTCATTATGATGAGTAGAGACTGGCTGAGGATGCGTTCTCAAGGGCATCTCTGTGACTGACGCGCCCTCACTGGCAGAGCTGCGGTCATAGTCTGGTGAGGGAGGCCGGCTGACAGAGAACTGTGGTTTAATGTTTTATATGCTTTCTATTTATTTCTATCTAAACACTGGAGCGAAGACAAGGGTGATCACTTTTTTCCTTTTTCACACATGCATCCTCTTCATTTTAAGTTAAAATTTATTACCTAGGGTTAGCTTTATATTCCTTATTAGAGGCTGCACAGTGGTGAAGTTGGTAGCACTGTTGCCTTGCAATAAGAAGGTTCTGGGTTTGAGTCCCGGCCTGGGGTCTTTCTGCACGAAGTTTGCATGTTCTCCCTGTGCATGCGTGGGTTCTCTCCGGGTACTCTGGCTTCCTCCCACAGTCCATAAAACATGACTGTCAGGTTTTTGGACTGTGAGTGTGTGTGTGCATGGTTGTTTGTCCTGTCAGTCTCTGTGTTGCCCTGCGACAGACTGACAGGACAAACCTCATGTCCAGGGTGGCCCCGCCTCTCGCCCGGAACGTTAGCTGGAGATAAGCACCAGCACCTCCTGACCCCACTAGGGACAAAGGTGTAAGAAACTGGATTCTGCATCCAGTTTGACTGATACAATTATTTGAAAGGGAGAACAAGCAAACATTTTGGTCTGTAAATATGCAAGATGAGTTACTGATGACAAATGCATGCCATCATTTTCAAATTACTTGCAAAATAAGTTAAAAACCTGTATCATTTTCCTCCCACTTCATAGTTATGCTTTACTTTATGCTGATTAAACACATGAAATCCCAAATAAATATACCGCAATTTGTGTATGTAATCTGAGAAAATGTGGAAAACTTTGAGTCATTAATACTTTTCCAACACACTGCACTACATGGTATAAACTTGTTCCAAAATAACAGACTTGAATTATACTGATAACTAATCAGACTGAAACCATAACTCAGTACAGCAAATTTTAATACACTTCCTGCAATATTTTTTCTCTTGGATAATTAATCAAAATACTTTCTCCTTAATTTAGATTGTTGAAATTTACAATATACTGGTTGGTATGAGGATAAAATATTTTAAATTGAACATTTCTCCTATTAACAGAAAATCCAATAGTATTTGAAGACTTAAATGAAACATCACTGCTGTTATTGTCCATGAAAATATGTTTATGTTCAATTTCATTCTTTTATCTCCTGCTAATCTTTGTTAAGTGTTTAGTTAAACAGTCTTTCCCCTTTTTTCTAATTAAAGACCCTAGCACTTAAAAATGTAGCACTTAAATTTAAGAGCAAGGGATGAAATAGGATTCAGACACACCCTAACAATTACAAACCTCATATTCAAAGAATTACTATTTTACTTTTCTAAATTTCTCTGGGTTACTCTCAGGATACGCCCCCTGAAAACGTCACTGCTAAGGTCTTGCACAGGTCAGCCAAGAAAGTACAGTACCAAAAGAGCTGGAAAAAGGGAAAAGGTGTGATCAAACTGAAACTGACACCAACACAGGGTACCGATTGTGTTCAATTAGGAACAAGAAGAGAAAGAACCAATTCTGCCTCCCTGACATAAATCCTCAACTTACCAGCAGCTCCTTCTTCCCTCCAGCTCTGAAACGGATCAGGAGTGAAGATTGAAGGAAATGAGAAGAGTGGAGGGATCGGAGCGGATCAGTCAGGGAGCAAACTGGCTAAGTTGGAGGTTAGGTTTAGGTCGGGCTGATATGAGGGGATGGACTTGGAGAAGGGAGATGTATAGTGGTCGAGTGTGTAGAATGAAACAGAAAAAGACTGCCAGGGCTAAAAGTAGCTGATGTCTTTGCAGAAAGAGTAGAAGAGAAAAACAGTGAGAGAGGGAGGGGAAACGAGGTGTCGTGTCTGCCAACAGGATGGATCTAAAGCCCAGTCCTGCTCAGACTGGTCTGTCATTTCTAAGGAGTTCACTCTTACATCTGCAGCCTTACAAGTCCTAATTCAGGACAGCTTCCTGTAGAGAAATGCCGGTTTCTCCACATCCAGACCACAACATGAACAAACAGATACAAGACCTTAGTAGTCAGTAAATACAAGTTTCGCAATATATAGTTCTCATGTGACGTCACACGTCCATGAACAGCCATCTTGGCAGGCGGTTGCTACGACAACAAGGACTAAGCCACAAGCTTAGAACTAGCTCTTGCCTTGTTCCTAACTTAGAAACAATACAACAAGTACATTATAAGTATTACTCAGTCACAGATATTTATACTAAGATAAATATCAGTAATGTTTACTGTAGTTCTTACTGCTGAACTAACAAAATTAGTTTAGCTAATGCTCCCGGCTGGCAGCAGGGCGACCCGGGTTTGATTCCCGGCTCCGACCACACCACATTCCGTTGCTTGTACTTGTGACAGTGCAATGACAATAAAGTTGATTATTATTATTATTTTATCTGCAAGTAAAGACAAACATGTAGTCTACATGTATGTTACTACATGTACTTCCTTTGCGAGTCACCAGAACCTTGTTATCCACTTGAAGAGATCGTACGTCCTTTACAAAGTTATTTAAACATTGATTATATCCATCCTTCAGGCTGTGAAGCTTCTCCATGGTGTACACACTGTTCACTAGGTAGTGGATCGGCGGCAGCTTGTCCACATCGTCTGACTTATTTTTCTTCTCCGTCTCATACGGGGCCAGTCTGACAGCAGCAAGTTTGTTCATGTATCTTTCTCTAGCACATTGGTCAAGAGTGACTACATATTTTCGTTTTGTTGGTCCGCTACGCATTGCACAAGTGTTTGCGTATTAAGGTGGTGCAGATCAGACTTGTGGGAACAATGTATTGCTGTGTTTACATTAAATATGAAATAAAATCAAAGTCACAAGTACATAAGCTTATTCAAGTAATAAGCCATCAAAAATTATGGCAGATCCGGATGAAAACAGCTACATGAGATATATTCACATATCTCAAATATTATTATTGATTCTTTTTTGTGTTTTAAAAATCTGAAATACTGCCAAACTGGTGGCGTGACCTTTCATGTTTTATCCAGTTTTCACACTACGCCGTGAAAACTGCTGCTTAAGATGCTGCTGCGCAAGTTACCCAACATGTAGTTGCTAGGTAACCATAAATTACTCCACAGGTTGTTGCTAGGTAACCAGAGTGAGTGAGTTGATTCCACCCACCTAAAGTTTGTTTTTCCACTGCCTACTTTAGACTTTAAAAGGAACTTTAAAATTAAATAACATATTGTCTTTATGTTGTTTCACTGTAAAGAACTGTACTATAATAAACTAGAAGCTATTCAAATGTATTACCAAAAACGATGCATCCACTGACTGCTTCTAGTCAGTGGATGCAGACCATCTGACAAACCACCCATGACCTAGATGCCTAACCTATTCTGATAAAAGCAACTAAGCTGTTAAACTCCAGAAAGGCAACAAACGTCAAGACAATATTGGACTAGATAAAGCCATATTTTTATCCAAATATTCCACCACTGCACATAGCAGTTCTTTCCCTAGCAGCCCTGGGTAATTTGTAGTTACTCATGAATGCAATCTGAGCACACATGCACAGACGTGACGGCTCAGTGCTTGTGTTTCCAAAGCCACCGTGACCCTGAGTCATGACCAGGGTCAGCGGAGCCATCTGCTGCAGCTGGTCACAGGTCTCTTTGGGTACGGATTTAGGTTAAACACACATCTGATTCCACATAAGCGCAGCAATTATCCTACACTGATCTCCTTACCCTTTATGCACATAAAATGTATGTTGTTTACATGCAAAGAAAATTGCATAAGGTATTGATTTAACTTCTAAATTCATTTGCACACATATGGATTGGGCATGGGCTCAGTGTTGAACGTAGGAGAAATTCCCACTGACACAAAGTGCTATCAGTAAATTAAATCTATGACTCAGAGTGAACCAACAAATACGAAAAGGGAGACAAACACTGAGGTCAGGTGATGATCTCCTGCCCCTCCCTCCCCTGCATCAATCTCCTCCGCTCATCTTCTACACCCCCTATCCTCTCCTCACTCTTATCTCACTCTGCTTCCTTTCCTCTCATTTTGCTTCATCACTCCTCCTCCTCTTTCTCTCCTTCTCCTTCCTGCCACATCTTATCTTCATCTCTCTCCTCCCATCTCTGTTTCTCCAACCAGGCTCCTCGCACCAATTTCAGACTTCGGCAAAAGCAGGAGCATGTAGGTTAGATGTCTTGCGTTGCTATAGAAACCGCCTCTCTGCTCCAGATTACAATGTGACTTTGTCACTGCTGAAAATGTCTGCTCACTTGAACATCTGAGCGGATACGTGCCCGCCGGTCTTTCGCTTTGTTTTTCACTCAGTTTCAACATGAGAATGATTTTAAAAAACATCAGATGGGATCATAAAATATCCTTCACCTTAAAGTTGCAGTATGTAACATTTACAAAAAATATGGGCTTTTTTTCCCCATTTTTATTAAAACTGTCACCATGTTGTGATAGTATGAGACAGATAAATTGTGAAAAGATTGAGCTCCTTCACCTCCTTCCTGAGCTACTACTGCTGTCTGAAGAATCAGACGACTCCCAGTCAAAAACACCCAATCAGAGCCAGGAGGAGGGTCTTAGCGCTGTCAATCATTCTAATGTACGCCGCTTAATGTGCTAATTTTGAAAAACAATTTATTGTTACAGAAAACACTTGCCTAGGGTCATCAGCGGTTATGCTAACTAGCATTAGCATTCATAGCAGGCTATGTTGTGGTGATACAGCTTAGCAAAAAGGAAGAGGGAGGTGGTGAGCATGACAGTGATTGACAGCGCTAAGACCCTCCTCCTGGCTCTGATTGGTTGCTTCTGTCTGAGTGATGTATTTCTGAGGGAAGCACTGGGAGCACTGGGTGAAGACACAAGTGCTTTATTTTTTCACAAATTATCTGTCTGATATTATACTGTCACAAGATAACAATAATTTTAACAAAAAAATATATATATTTAAAAAAAAACATTTTTAAGGTCACATCATTTAACACCTAAAATTTCAATATGTGCAATTTGTTCCATTAATGATTTGTTTGAGAAGGGCAACAACAGCGACTGAAAAATGGCCGACTCATGGAGACGGCTGTCATGTTCACGCCATGAGTGAGTACAGTCGCTAGGAGTAAACCTTTTGAATCTGAATTCCCCCGATGTGCAGGTGGAGACAGGATGACATTTGAGTGTGTGACAAGCGCTCCATCATGGGCGAGGACAGATTACAGTCATATTCATATCTCCTCTGGACACCTGCTAATGATTTTATAATTACAGAAGACACTCTCTGCCTCGGCTGTGCCCTGGGGTGTCCACACAAGCGTGAAGTAAAAAAGCCAAACACACACAAACGGCACACCCTCTCCCAGATAGTCTAGCAATCATTCCTTCCACCAGTTTCCCTAATGGAAGCTGACATTATATCAAACACAATAAAGGATTTCATTTACTGCTCTTCATTAACCCGCACGCATTGGCCCTGAAAGGTAAGCACCCCACCTCCACCCAAACACACACACACAACTCCGCCGGTGTGGAAATTCAGCAAGAAAATACAAGAAAATCTTAACATTAGTTTGTAAAGTTTTCAGTTTGGATGCATTAAGAATGGCGGTACAGCGGGTAACAATGCTGTCCAGCTCCTGTGTTTGAATCCTGGCCTTGATGGTTTTCTTCATGTTCTCCCTCTGAATGTGTGTCTTTTTTCTGGGTTCTCTGACTTCATCCCACAGTCCAAAACCATGACTAGGAGGCGAGTTGGTCTCTAAAAATGATCTAAATTGCCCTTAGGTATGAGTGTGTGTGTGCATGCTTGTCTGATGTGTTGGTGTGTTATGGGCTCCAATTTGACCTTTTAAAGTCAGACATTGAAAAATTTTACCTTTTTCTAATCAGTGAATGCACCATTCTGGAGGTTGAGGGAACAACACTCCTTGGTGTGGTTACAGATTATAAAAGACTCATAGTGGCTCTATTAGGACCCTAAAAATAAAGTTAGAGTGAGAACAGAGATTTAAGAAGAAAGAAATTTTTATTTTCTACATACCTAGACAAGCGATTGATTTTCTGAAGCAAAGTGATACAACGAAGCAAAATAAAATAAATGTGCTGAGTCATGCTGTTAGCATGTCTTAATAGACCATAAGGTTAAAAATAAAACCATACATAAAAAAACTAAAAGAAATAACAAAAAATACATTTTGAAAAAAGTAAATAAATAAAAAGAGTGGCTGTAAGAAAGAGCAGATAACAGGAAGGTCAGCTCCGTAAACATTTGTCTAAATACTTAATGACTGTATACAACAAAATAAATTGTAAAAATGGTTTTCTTTAAAACTTCTTACAATAATTGGGAATGTGGGATCATCTTAAATCAGTGTTGAAAAATTTGATCACAAATTCTGATTGCTGCATCTGCTTCTTTCTCATTACTGCTCCTTTTTAGACCCCAGAGAACCTTACCGCCAATATTAAGTGGTTAAAAGTACAAAAAATGAAATTACTCAGTTTAAGCAACCTATTAAGCCCACCAGTATAACCTATACCTCTCAACCAACACTTCTACTGCTCACACACCAAACTTACACCTTACAATTTGCATTATTTTTACTAGGTAATGACTGACATCTAATTTCTTCTGGAACACAAGGGCATTGTCACTAAAAGGACAGTTGTCAAAAAAAAGAAAAAGGAAAATCACATGAACGCCATCAAAAACTAATTTGCTCGGCTCGTTTTCTTTATTTTATGTGGCCCAGAGGTTTTTCCCAGTGTGAAAAGGTGAACTTATGATTTTTAAATGGCTGTAAATTAATCATAGACATGTGAAAAATGTCAGAGATCTAAAAGCCCTTTAACTGCTTTGATCTTGAATTGGGGAGGTCATCTGTGAATAAGATATGAAACCTTTTATGTTTTCAAGAAACATAAAATCCTAGAAAAGGTGCAGGTACTCACAAAATATGCCCTGTTTTCCTGTTTTACTCTAACAAGGAGGAAAAGACAGTCGTGCGGTTTAGTCGGTGCACAAGCTTTAAAATCACTTTTGTACATTTTGTACTTTATTTGTTGATTACCCCAAAATCAGTCTGCCCAGGAGAAAAGTGACTGGACAACAACAACACATCCTTTGTGAAGGATGCACAACAATTTTGTGCAGGGCTGCTATTGAATTTGAATTTCTTTTGTCTTTTGTTTTTCATGCTCCAGCCTCTTTGTGATGAAATCCATTGTGATTGTCTCCCTTTGTATCAAACATTCAGCCAATCGCTATACACTGTGTGTATAAAGAAAGAAATTAGATGCAACTCCAAGTGCTGAAGTGTTGTTTCATTTGATTCTTGGGGATTTATGTTTATAAAGATAATGTATCTGTAAATATCGCAGTCCTTAAAGGGCCAGATGTAAAATGCTCTAAAACCAGAATGCACCTGTTGGGTAAACAGACTGAAGTCTGTTTGTCTTATTTTTTATTTTTTTTACTGGTACTTGAATGTGCCTTTGTGAAGTGGCCAATCTGCACCAGCAATAAACACTTCTTCTATGTGAAAGAGAGTGAAGAAGTATCATTTCCAGATGACTTCATGTGTTTTTCACAAAGAAATGTGCTATTCATGTTAAAACGATGTTTTACAAAGATTCCCTTATGATGCAGGGCGGATGGAGTGGGAGATAGAGCACCACATAAAACGGTCTGGCTAGTAAACGGTGCAAAAATACAAAATATTACCAAGTATTTTTGGTCCAATCTCTACTGCAAATATCTCAGCACACCTGAAATAAGACAAAACTAATTAATAAATAACTTTTCAGCAAGAAATAGGAGCTTGTTTTAAGTCAATAAATCCTTAATATTAACAAGAAATTACTTTTATTGGAAGATTGGTTAAGAAGATTATTTCTTAAAACATTTTTCCAATCTTATAAGTGAAATAATATACCAATAGAATAAATATTACAGTAATATTGACTCCAATGAAGCTCATATTTCTTGCTGAAAAGTTAGTTTTGTCTTATTTCAAGTGTACTAAGATATTTGCACTAGAAACTAAAGAAAAAATACTCTGTAAGATTTTGTGTTTTTGCAGTGAAGAAAACATATTTTAACATAAATATTTTTCTGTTTGGATTTAACTTGTGTTTTTAAAAGCACAAAAACAAAAATAAACCAAACCAATATATTTTTTTGTGCCTCATAGGTCTAAAAACTAAATGAAATGTGTTTAAATAAAAGTGGGGAGTTACTGTACAGACAGAATCCCACTTTAATTATCTTATCTTTTCTTATTGCATCTTATTGCACTGAATCACAATTGGCAATTTGGATAGTGGCCTCAAAACTATGTGGCCAAAGTGTTTGAGTTAGAATGCTTTTAAGAAAATGTGTTGTCTCACAAAAATGCCTGCCCATAATGTGAAGTCAATAAATAAAACAACCAGGCGCCTTTCTATAAAATTAAAACTGTTGGCCTGCAGGAGGAGAAAGCCAAAAAGGGAGAGAGCGACTGAGCTTAAGTGAGACGCAGATAAAGGAGTGCATGACAGCGGCCTTGGGCGCGGCTGAATCCTTCTTCTTCTGTTTTCTCGTTGGCATGCTCCACATCTCCAGGCTCTTAAGCGATTAGGGAGCTGCGGAGACCGTGCCGTCTAAGCATAGCTCCATGCAGATGTTCATTTTTATGCCAATAAACAAACGTGCCCCCAGATTAAAGCTCCAATGCACAGTGCAAATTCAGCAGAGTGAATGGCATTCTCCATGCTTGTGTCATCAGAGTCCTGCCCCCTCTTCAGACAGAACCTCATGGCCCGTTCCAACTGCACACTCACTTGAATGACTTGCACAGGGATGGGCAAGACGAGTACGGGTTGAATAAAGAAGTGAAAACAAAATGAAAATAAATGCTGAATTGTAATAAATGTGGCTGAAAATGCTGTAGTTATATCTCATGCCCCCAATTTTACCCATCAATCTGCAATTTCCAGCCTTTTAACATCTCTTTGTAAACATCCTGCAGGTCTCATTATTTCTTTCCCCTCCTCTTTTCCATCTCCGCTGTGCTGTCTCTCTCTTCCTGAGCCTGACACTTCCCCTTGGTAAAAGCAGCTAAATCACTCTGTGAATATTCCAATCCCTGAGATAAGAAAAGGAGGCTTTGTCCTGCTGCACTCTGGGTAATGCTGTTCTCCATTGTTGGATGACAGGGCTCCATAGAGAAGCAGGTTTTAATTCTGATAGCATCTCCACCCTGCATGGACACAATGCCAGATAAAACCCCTATCCAGCGTGACACACACATGCCAGCTTCCCCCAAACAAGCCTCAATCTGTGCAACACAGGAGAAAGGTGGTGTAGCACCGAAAAGAGACACAAGATAAACTGGTCACAGCGAAATGAACGCTATCACATGATCCCAGAGCAAATGCAATTATTGCCCTCGTCTAACATTTTACATCTATAGCCACACTGACGATTTTTGCACAATCTGAACCTTCACATCCAATCCCACTGCAGCCTTTGTATAAGACGGGTGCACCAACGTTTCTGAGCGAAAAACGATGCCAGGTTCTACTTTTGCAGATAGGCTTAATGCTGATTTTCATTTCTCTGAGATTTTTTAAGCTACATTACCTGAGCTAGTCCTGAAAAGTCAACCGCCCCGTCCCAACCCCCACCCGCTGACCGAGTGCCCAATCAACAATCAGCGCTGGCCAAAGGAAACCTGTAATTTTCGACCCTGTAATCATTTCTATCAGATGCTTTGCTGTCCTTCACAATGATTTGAAAATTTAAATGACAATGGCCACTTTGCTTTAACATATCTGCAGGCAGCCACCAAGGACAGCAGGGATGCAATACGGCACGAGTAAAACTCCAGCCGCAGCCTAACAAGCATCTGACCACTCAGAAACGTAAAACATAGCTCCACTGAGACGACACATCCTCAAAATGAGACAGTTGATGCAGCCTGGAGGGAAAAAAGCTTTAGGAGTTACACAGATTAGAGCATGTCGCAAAAGTTTTCACATCCTTCAACCATTTTTTTTACACTGTCTCTTTAATAAACATTCAAAGAACTAAAAAAAAAAGAAATTACTCTGATCAGATGAAACCACAGTTAAAGCAGCATTATGCTGAGGGGATGCTTTATTTTCAATAGGAGCAAGCAAGTTGGTCAGAATTGATTGGAGTTAATTTGAGCTTAACATAAAGTAAAACCTGAATATATAGTCAAAGTTCAGATGTATGGTTCTACAAGGTTTTGAGTTGTAAGGCTCAACAAACATGTATCCCACACTTTTCAGATTTTTATCATGTGTCCTTTTCCTCTGACATGCCACTATACACATTGATCCAGAAACTTAAAAATGTTCCCTCTGTAGCCAAAGTGAGATATTTGTCATATTTGTGAGGCTGTCAGTGGAGGCAGCAGACATTTACAGCCAAGAGCATAAACAGAAACATATGTGATTCAGGTCTCGTTTGTGACCCATGCATCAACTATCTTTCTCATCTATCTTTTTCTCACCTTTTTTTCTCACTACAAAAAGACCAAAATGGTTTAAAAACTTGCCTCTGGCCAGAAATTATTCTGATAATCCCTAAGTATTGAAACCTGTCTCACATTCTGTAATGCTAACTCAGAATCCAAAAACGTTTTTCACGGAAGAAAGTTATCACCAGTCCATATTTCATTTTTTCATGAGTCTGCCCTGAATGGACAGCACAAATAGAATCAGGTTTACCCTTTAAAATGACATTTCATGGGTTTTGACCGTGTGGTGAAATGTGAAAATCAGGGTCTGCAACATGGCTCGCTGGATTCCTCTGACTATCGATTCCCATCTTCTGGTGCGGCAGGGCATCGATCGGAGGGATTTAGACATGGGGGCCGCTTTCTAAACATTCCCTCCTAGCAGGCAGGCTGCATCCCAGCTGGCCCGACTCCGCCTGACAGAAAGCTTTACCGCCACACCTGAGCTTTTTTAATTTGCACACATTTTCTATCTCAGCTTTTTTCATTAGCTGTTTTCTTATTTTAAAGCAGCGTAGGCTGCATTCACACTGCAGGATGAAGTGACCCAATTCCCATTTTTTGTCAAAACTGATTTTTTTAATAATTTTTATTTTTTTGCAATAATCATTCATACTTCCAAATATATGTGACTTGTATGTGATCTCCAGTGTGAACTGCAAATGACCTGAAAGTGTCCTGCATGCGCAGTAGAGGGCGCAATAACACCTGGAGAGCATGCTCAGTGTTTTGCCAACAGCCGTAACAAAGAAGAAGAAGAAGTGCACAGTGTTTACAGAAGTTTGGAAACGGAGGAGCATATTTTACGATTTTAAAGTTGTTGTCCGACCGCAGCCAGTGTATTAACAACTTAATCCTCATTACTGTCCGCCATGATTGTTGCTTTTATTCCCGCTTGTGCGTATCAAGACGCAGAAAAGTGATGTTTGTCGAGTATCAGTGACGTTATGGTAGGATGAATGTGACCTGAAAGTTAGGTCACATTTCCATTGGTTACGTTTCGGATATGCAAGTGGCCTGGGTCACATTTTTAAAAAATCCTCAGGCTGTGTTCACACTGCAGCCTGAAGTGACACAATTCCAATTTTTTAGCCATAATGTGACCTGTACCTGATCTTTTCATGACATTCTGAACAACACAGGTCAGATTTTTTTCAAATGTGACCCAGGCCACTTGGTTATCCGATACGCAGCCGATCTTTTCAAATGTGACCTGAAGCCCAGATCACACTCAACAGACCTGAACATCCTTGATATTTGACAAACATCACTACTCTGCAAGCGGGGAAAAAACACTACAATCATGGCGGACCGTAATGAGGGTTAAGTTGTTAACGTGCTGGCTCCAGTCAGACAATAACTTCAAAATCATAAGCTGTGCTCCACCGTTAGCATCCACATTTGCTTCTGCAAACACCGAGCACTTCTTCTTCTTTATGGCGGTTGGCAAAATACTGAGTACGCTCTCTATGTGTGACGTTATTGCGCCCTCTACTGCGCATGCAGGACACTTTCAGATCATTTGCAGTTCACAATGGAGATCACATACAAGTCACATATATTTGGAAGTGTAAAAGATTACGCTAAAAAATCAGATTTCACAAAAGAGTCAGACTTGGTTACTTCAGGCTGCAGTTTGAATGTAGTCTTAGATTCAACATCTTTTTCAATTTACCTACAGCTTTTGTTGAGAAGAAATATTTGAGACAAAATTGAAACATAAAAGGTAGAGAAAAAGACACAGAGAAGCAGCAGCAGGAGGAAAAAGAAGCCCAGAAAAAGGAGGAAAAATTTAAGTAGGCCATTTCAACACTGTCAAGCACCACTTAAACAAATTACAGAAGCTTACAATCAAGATACAGAAATTACAAAACCATTGGGTCACCACAGCAACCAAAAGTCTAATCAAAGCTGTGATCAGTGTAGTAGCTGATGGAATGAGAAGAGGAGGAGATGATGAAGACGAGAGAGAGGCTGCAGTCAAAATGGACCTCTATGCCGTAAATTGGGTTGAGGAAAAAAATCAACTTTGCTGATCGGTCAGTCTGTGGTACACAGGCTGGATATTAGAAAACACTGAACTGAGACAATATTTCTGAATATTGCAAAGATAATATCAATCATATTTCACCTTTTCCAGGCAGACAAAATGCATTGCTGCTTTCACTTAACCTCAGAAGTCAGAACAATGACATGATCATGTTAAAGGTCCAAATCAGACAAAAATGTTGAACTTGCTAAGTGCTGTGCTCTTCGATCAGGTGTACCATAACAAAAAGAACCTAATAATGACGCTTTTATCAATATTTCTACATTAAGGAGGGCAATAAGCTGATCAGGTCCAAAGTTTTGGGGCTCCATTATTGCATTTTTAAATATTCTGTGTCTGAATATTTAAAAATAATGGTTATGTGGAGTCTGAGACATTACGTCACCATAGTGTTAGCATGCTGGACGGCTGCGTTTTCCATGTGTGGAAGTGTTGCACACTTAATTATTAAACTAATATCTGTTTGTGTGATTTCACTGGGTTTTTTATTGTTGACAAATAGCCGTATGTGCATCACTTACAACTGCAGAACAGGCAGTACGCATAATTTTGATGAGCTAAGCTGTCTGGGTTTTTCTGAGATTTCAGTACATTTGGTAAGACTTTTGAAGCCATGATGATCGAAAACATATACAGCTCTGGAAAAAACTAAGAAACCACTTAGAATGATCAGTTTCTCTGATTTTAGGTTTTATAGGTAAATGTTTGAGTAAAATGAACAACGTTCTTTGATTCTATGAATTGCTGACAACATGTCTCTGAAATTAGAGCAAAACGTTTGCATGTATTTGCAGAAAATAAGAAATGGTCACGATAACTGAAAAGATGCAGTGTTTTCAGACCTCAAATAATGTAAAGAAAACAAGTTCATATTCATTTGGAAACAACAAGAGTAATGCTTTAACTCAGAAAGAGTTCAGGAATCAACATTTGGTGGAAAAACCAGGAGGTTTTTAGTGGGATTCACTGCAGTGGCCTCTTCACTTTTCCAGAAATGTATAAATTCTTAAAACCAACTTAACATGTTTGATACCTTAGACTATGAATTAAATAAATTAACTTTATAAACTTATATTGGCATTTCTGAATCTGGTATGTGAGTCACTTAAACTAGTTAACTTGTGTCTATCACTGGAAACAGATTTTAACCAACTATGTGTTTTTAAACCAAACGTCATTAAAAAGACACACTCATTCAGCTAATTTTTTTTTTCAATCAGAGTGGAATAAATAATAAAGTCCATACAATAAATTAATAAAAAAACAAAAGAGCAGGAGACCCTTTTTCTCTGAAGCATTGGACATAAACAGCAAAAAATGTTGTGAAGCCAAACTAAGCGCATCACAACCACACCACTGGTGGCGTTTCTTAAATGGAAAACATGCTGTAAGTAACAGGATTAGAGAAACAACACAACGATCGCACATAATAACAAACAAGGAGAATTTTTATCCTTTGCAGTGACTGAGAAAATAAGCTCAACCAAATAGTGTTAGGGACAAAGTGATGATCTAGAAGAAAGAAATGAGTGAGACGTAATATAAACAAAAAATTAAAAAATAATCCTGCAAATGCAAGTTTTCTTAAATTTTTGCAGCCTTAAAAATATATTTCAAGCTGTAGTTCAGTCACTCTTCTCCTCAATACCTTAAAAAAATCTTGATCAAGAACAAGATAATTCACTGCTCTACATATGTTGTATTTTTATTGAAATGCTTGATGTATGTTGGTAAATCCTAAAAACTGTTGGAATGAAATTCAGTCAAGCCCCATTCATTTAAATCTAATTATCAAATAAAAACAACACAGTTATGTTCCTATTCAAATGCAGTTACATTAAAAGCAATTTAAAAAGATGAATACCAGTGTACGTTTTCAAGCGAGTTTGTTTTGTTTTATGTATGTAATAATTTACAGACAAACGCGACTAAAGTTGGCCAGTTGCTCAACAGTTTAACTGACAGCCAGTGATGCGATGGGGAAACATTTTACGATGACAAAAGACGAAATTAAAGTGCAAAGAGAGTGGAGACATAAAAACAAAACCATGTGTGAGTGTTGTGACATCTCTTCATTTCTGTCTTTTTTACCAGAATCTGAATCTGTCCAACGCAGCCCTCATGAGATTAATATATTCTGTGGATAATGGAGCTGGCAGCCTTGAGGGCTAGGCTGAGAGTTGCCACAATGATTCTCAGTCATTTCCTCTGAAGGACCAATTTACGTCAAATAGAGGCATTATAAAAGGAGTCAAACTTGGACAAAGTGAACAAATCCTTGCAACTTTCACTCGCAACTCTTCAGGTCATGCTACACCTCTTAAAGGGAATTCACTGTGAGTTCAAAGCAGGTCATATTAAAGTTTCTACTGAAATTGAATTATCTCAGAAGTTTTGCAGAATACCATTTTGAGAACTGTCAACATAACTCTACAGGCTTAACAACAAGAGACAAGTTTTCTAAACATTGTTTTTAAAGCTCATTAATCTTGAATTGTGAGTTTTGACTTAATGATGCAATTTAAACCAAACAATTATTTCACAATATGCAAGAAAAATCTGTCCTCACCTAGTTAGAGACACATTTCTCTATTATTTTCACAATATCAAGTTAAAATCAATACTTATTTCACTTTAGAATAATTTAAATTCTTGTTTCATGTTAAATGAACAAAACTTCTGATTTGATAATGAATTTTATTAAACATCACAATAAATTCTGCTATAAACATTTAGTGTGAACAGGACATTATCCTCAAGGTTTAAAATAAACATTTATCTAAATAACTCAGGAGTCAGATCAATGTAACTCACTAACATCTCAGGATGCAAAAACAAGCCGCTAAGCATTCTGGGAAATAGTTCTCACACCTGTCTTTTCTTCAGTGTTTTTAAGTGCTAACCTAAAAACTCTTGTTTATTCAACTCTTAGAAGTTTGACAAAATTAATAGAAAGTTAACACAACTCACTACAGTAAGTTTATCTTTCACAAACCCAAACATTTAGGTTCAAAACTAAAACTGACTAAATTTACTTGACTTGCAGAGTAGGAGATAGTAGACACAACTAAATGCAATGTTTTACAGTGAGGTGGCTCAGAGGCTGGATGCAGCTGAACATGCATGTGTACAGAGGCAAAGCGTGAATATTACTCCTATGTATAAGAGTGGGTGGCTGAGTGGAGATGAAGGGAGAAACAGAGGAAAGAAAGGAAAGAAAAAGAGGAGACTGTGTTGTCCTATGATGAAAGGCTTGATTGATTAGAGAGTGATGATTGCAGTAAATGGCCTGGAAGATGGCTCCATCTCTGTTTCCCGTTTCCCCCTCGTCTCTTCCACCTTCTTCCCCCACCGCTTTCTCTCGCCCTCTCCTGGTTTCATCATGGCAGCCCATCAGCAGAGTGCCCCTCTCTCTCTCCTAATGGCACAGCTATTAGCACTAATGCATTTCCCAACGTACAGCAGCTGCCACATCACAATCTGAATGAAAGGACATGTCTTCCTCCAATCTCCACAATCTCCGTCCCGTCTTTCATCCAATCTCGTCTACCGGTTCCGAGGTGCCACGCTTCATGTCAACGCCTCTTCATCTATGTCAAAGCAGTCATCATCAGAGCCGCGGTGTGACAGAGGGGAAGAGCGGCTGATGATAATGTAGCAGATAATATATTGTTGATCATGTCATCAGTCTTAAAGTGATGATGATGACCAGAGACGATGTTTCATTTTGTGAATTCAATCTTCGGTTTGCTCAAAGTTGTTATCTTAGTGACTCTAGGAAACACCGTCTAACACTATTTGTACATGTGTCAAGATTCTCAACAGGCTTCATTAAGCGTTAAACAACTGGAAGTCAGAGGGAGCTCACAAATGACAACTCCAAGCCCACAATCTGTGACTTTAAAGCTTTCTAAGAGAGAACATAAACAAACAGCAACAAACTATCAGTGTTCAAGCTGACATGTGTTTGCATTTTCACTCTCTGGATTTTTTCTTTTTACTTGTAGCAGATAAATTCAGTTTTCAGTTGTTTTTGGACACTAAGGGACATACATGCATACAAATCCAGTGCATGTGCTTGACTACTATTTTAGCAGGAGGATAAGTAAATACCAAGGTGTTCAAAAGTTACAGCTTGAAACGGCAAGAAAGAAAAAAAAAATAAGATAAAGAGACAAAGGGTGCACTGACTGCAGTTTTCTGGCCAATCATCAATTAAGATCAATAAAAACCCTGACCTGCTGATAATAATTTTGGCCGATACTCTTTTTTTTTTTTTTTGTCTGAAATGTTGCTAGATATAGCAGGAAAGTGGGGTGACTATTAATTGCAAACATGCTGACATGACCTGATGGGTCGGTTTATCAGTCAAAACTTTCTCACAGCAGAGCAAAAAAGGACAGTGGTTGATTTTTAGACCTTTGCAGAGTTTGATAAGATCAGTGGATAAGATGATCGGCTTCACATGCAAGTATCGGCTGATCACTGATCTCCAAAACTGAAGTAAATTAAGATCAATTCATCAATGCACCTCTAAACAAAAAATACGCCAAGGAATGCTCCAAATTGAGCAAAGTCTTCTGCAGCTGTTGCGCCACTCTTCAGAGTGTCACATTTCTCCAGAGGTTGCAGAAACCCAAACTCCAGTTACACCGTGTCTTCGCTAGTTGTACATGGCTGTGTTTAAAAAGCAAATGCTACAAGGTAATAAGCATGAGGAAATGGAAAGGGTTTTGTATTTCACTTTGAATAGTGTGTGTACATGAGGAACAAAGCTGTGTGTTCTGCTGGGTTATAACATTACTTTCACTTGACCTCCTTATTTGAAGTTTTCCTTCAAGTTCATCTTCTGAACGAGTCTTCAGAGCTGGAAAGTTGCTTATCAGAGCATGACACTGAAGGCTGTTTCTACACTAAATTATTCACATTCTTTAATGCTACTGTAATGTTCATCTATTTATTTTTGGTTACATTACACTGTTATGTGCTTCAGGTGTTTACTGTGTCTTTAAGTGAAATGTTAAATATGTCTATGAAAAACCCTACCATACACACAGATGTTACAACATTAAATGTTTATGTGATATCATATATTCTATATTAAAAAAGGAATTTAAAAATGGAAGTTGTGGGTCAGCCCTAACTTTCAACTTTTATCATTTTAATTAATTTTTTATGGCTTTAATGAAGATTGACTTTCAATAATTGTACAAAGAGCCACCAGCATCTACAGCTGAAAACGATGAATACAAAAACAAATACAAAACAAATCCTTCACTAGCCCAAAATCTATTTTACATCCAGTAATTTAAGTCTTTTATGTTATCCATATTTTTTTTCTTAATTCTCATATTTCAAATTTAAACATTTTCAGATGTGTGTAAAAACTGTGCTAGAAGGAGTTTCACTGATAGACAGTGACATTTTATCCTGAATTGGCAAACACCCAGTTAATCACAGCAGCCAGAGAAACGCACACTGGCTTTCAGACAAAAAATATTTTTAAAGGACTTCATCCTTTAAAAAGGTATTTTGAAGATTTGTTAAAGGAACCAGACCAAAAATGATCTAAAAGCATAAAAACTAGTTGCATTTGGATGCTCCTCACAGGTTTTTTGTCTGCCATCTTTTGTGAACAAAAGGAAAGAATAATGTGATATTTGGCTCCAAGCCTCGGCTTTCTCTTTTATTCCAATGAGGATTGTAAAACAGCAATGAAAATCACTCTGCCACCTTAGTCACTCTGCTGCCAGCGCTATTTTCAGGAGCCGCAGAAGGACGGACACCTGACCTTGACAAATCATCAGCTAGCTGACACTGAAATGTCTATTTCACACACCACTTCATTCCAAAGGATTTAAAACCCTGAACGACCATCGCAACAGTTGTTACAGTCAACATTTTGCCATCCGTAATGTCCAGCCGGTCAGACGCCGGCTCCGCTGTTAGTCCAGGAAGAAAAGAAGGAGCAGTCCTTCCCATCGTTACCAGAACAGCTGCCATGGCAGCAGCCAGGAGGACCGGGCGCGTCGCTGTTGTCGCTGGTTTGGTGAGGGAAGCAGCTGGGCGAGCCTGGTGTTAAAGAAGCCATCATTGAACACAGTGGATCTCAGAAGTGCACACACCTATTAACAGGTTAAATTTGAGCCTCTCTCTACTCTCACTTCAGTAAAATTTCAGGATTCTCTTTCACTGAATGAATAAACATGTTTTAGCCAAAAATTCACCAGACACAGACACACAACTGCAGTTTCTGTCAATGTTTCATTGAAAGTAACTCATTTGGAAATATTTTCTTTTGCCTGATTTTGCTAGTGTTTCTTATTTATATGATATATTATCATTTTGTCATTTAAAATACCAAAATTTAACCTAACATTTCAGTCCGTCTGATCATGTAGTTTTTAACTATCAAATGATTGATAATTTCAAATACTTTTTTACTCTTACTTGAGTAAAAATATGCTGAAGTTGTGCTACTCTTGCTTAAAATACAATTTTTGGGTTCTCTGTCCACCTCTGGCCATAGGATATGCTCTAAAAACAGACACACACACACATCAACTCTACCCAAAAAAACCCTCGTCTCTCATGCATCAACACCTTTTCTTTCCATTTGACAGACTGCTCCACCCGCTAGTTTAAGATGCAACGCGTTTCTCCTAATATGCCCAAAGAGCACGAAGCCCTAATCTAATTAGAGTGTCAGTCAGCAGAGTGTTCAGCCAAAGAGAAACTAGGAAAGCACAAAATCTACAAACAGGGAAAAAAAATCTTCTAGCAGGGATGTAGCATATCTAACCGCCCCACCAGATTCTCCCCACCCACCACCACCACCACCACCACCTTCTTTTTGTGCTATTTTTTTAATGGGCTCACTCTTGCCCCCGCTGAGATTCATTACCTGGCCTAATTATAAAGGCAAATGAAATCAACTCAATACATTATTAATAGAGAAGCACTATTGGGATTCATTTGCAGCATTTGCAACAATATGGTATATTCCAACTGTTTTCATGCCTGATTTAGCACACACACCGATAAGAATAAGGTACGTGAATAAGGTGGAAGTGAAGAGAGCGAGGATGACTACAAAGCTGGACTGGACAGAAAGAGTTTTGAGCAGAAAAGGGGGAAAAGGATGGAGCAAAGAAAGGTTTTGGAGTAGCAGGAGGAGGAGGGGGTAGGGATTAAAGAGAGAGCTGGTTTTTCCACTTGAGGGGCTATTGATGCTATATTGGATGCAGCTACTTATGAACAGGTGTGCTATGTGTGGAGGACTGTGACCCAGGCACCACTTCCTGCATGGCTACACATCCGATTGAGGTGCATTGGAGCTGGACAGAGAGAAAGCCAGAGAGAGAGAGAGAGAGGCAGGCATCAACCCCCTCGGGCCTAAGATGAAGGGACAGCCGTGCCGCATCCTTCCTCCTTCAAACCAGTAGGGTGAAAGCGAGGAGCGCAGCCCAGCCACCGCAAGACTACAGCTTCAGAGTGTAAGCAACCATGAATAAAAACGGACTTTGCAGAGAAGTAGGGCTTATAATTATTCACTCTGAATCAGTTAAAGTCTTTTCTCAAATATCCCCCAGGAGGTATCAGGTTAAAAATCCATTTGTGGAAAGTGTAGCATGACAGTGAGCTCGTCTCCCTGGAGACAGACGATATGACAACAGGGGAAGTGTATCAATATCTATTTTACATATAAAACATATACAGACATGTGAAAAAGGAAGGGTGTCGTGTTCAACTGGTATGTCTCTCTGTCTCTGCGACATGTAAAGAAAAGTAAATGTTCTTTAAACTGGACGAGCAGAATTTATAAGGATATCTGAATTTCAGTCGTTTATCAACCAAATATTCTCCAATATTCTCCTTGAAAAAGGACAAAACCAACTTAGCTGTAATTAGTTTAAATTTGAAGACAATTTAGTTCATTTGAAAACTTTTGTTTATTCCAAAATACATGGCATCAATTCTTAAAAAAAGCCTTCCTTAGTTTTATTAAACCTAATTTCAATAGAAACCTTTTAAAAAACTGAACCATTTCAATGCTTTGATCTAGTTTTATGTATAAATTGAAGAGTAAATGTACTTAAGGTACAGTTGGCACATTGAGGTTTAAATGAATCTTTTTAATTTAATTAACAATTTGGAGTCTCAACTTGAATCTAATTGAAAATCTGTGAAGGGAATAAAAATTAGGGTGATGATAAGGAGGCCTCCTAACCTCAAAGACTTTGAGCTGATCACCAAAGATAAATGGACAAAACACCAAATGACATGTGTCAAAATCTAGTCTGCATTTGTAAGAAAGATTTATTGTTGAAATACCAATAAATATTTTCCATGGACTAAAGAGAAAAGTGAACATATATGCAGTTTTAAAAAATAAAACGTAGATAAAAATGCATAAATTGTTGAAAACCGAGCCTCCTTTTCCATTATTTTATTATCTTCTGAGAAACACCTGTCTCATCTCCTATTAGGTACAAACTTTTAATAAGTGTTCACTTCCTCCTTCTCCTTTTCAAACAAAAAATAAGTGGTAAACTTGGTTATGTGTGCACATGTTTTCTCTGTCCTACTGTCTGCTTGTCTTCTTGTTTTTACAAAGCCGTTTGAAATAAATCAATCAATCGAATAACTCAAGCTTCTTGGCTGAATGATCTAAATCTAAATCTGCCACCAGTATGAATAATTCTGGATTTAACAGGAAATGTAAGTGTGAATGTTATGTTGGCATTTAAATGTTTATAAATTGAACAGTCGGTGAAGCACAGCAGCATACACATCACAGTATTTCATTTTTTTCCTTTTCTAGATTAAAAGTATGCACCCTATTGCTTTAAAGGTCAACTGCAAGAAATGCAAAGTTCAACACATTGAAAAAATGAAGCTCTACCACACGGTTTGATAATGAAATGGCCTTAAAAATACCAACGTTAAAAATGAACAGTTTTACTGAGTGTGAGTAAACACAGAGCTCGTTTTTGCACTAATTATCCTTGTGATGCTGATCACATTGTCATTTAGCGCTAACAAGTTGGAAACTGCTAGACTGAAGGGGAGGTTGGTGGGAACGGGCTGGAGGTGGGAAGTTATGTTCGTTTATAAGTTAAACAGAGAGGAGAAAAAAAAGACCCTGGGAAAGAAGAAGACAAGCTGGAGGTGTACTTTACCGTCACGCCGTCTTTCCACACATGCTCCTTCTGCAGCTGCTCAGCCTCTCGGACCAGTTTCTGTAGGAAAACACAAAAAAAGTAAACATCAGAAATCTGCAGGATACGGATATAGAGACAGGATTGGAGACCAACAAGCAATAATGATCCAGGAGAACATTTTTGAAGTCAACACATTATTTTAGCTGCATTACAATTGTTTATTTTTATCCTATATGTGACATTTACAGTTTTGCTCTGTGCTACTAATTTTATTTTGTTTGTAACTGCGGATAACATGAACTATTAAAGACTTTCTTTCATGCTTATTAGCACAAACACTGTGATTTGTAACAAAAAAATTATTTGTAAGTGCAAATGTATAAAAAAAAATAAAGAATACAATTTTAAACAATTATTGTATAGCCTTTTATAGCCAATGCTATAAAAAGTGTAGACTACATTTTTCTACAAGTAGTAATACAATTAAAACAATGCCAAACAATGATTCAATGCCTGAGTTCTGCAAACCTCAGTTATCAGAATATATTGAGATAAAATGTTAAAATACATAGTATTTTTCTTTTACTTTTTCTGGGTGTTTTTATCATAACACTATAGCAATATGTTATAACACATAAAGAAATTAGTAAAGCAGTTGAGGGAAAATTCACTTCATATTTGTGTGTTTACAAACTTTTACTAAGAAAGAAGTCCATGTTATCGAGGCATATAAACATGATGCAATACAAAAGCACTTTTTGTAGCCTCTCTTCAAAATGGGAATTATGAGAAAACATGGGATTCAGAGAAAAAAGGTGTGTTGATCTTCATAAGTCAGGAACACTTGAACTTGCTCTGCAATTATTACTCATTTCAGAGCAATAATTAAATTGTTTAATGTGATAAAGCTGGATGAGGATGAGAAGGATGGCAGCTGATGTGAGAAACTCTCCAACACTCGCTGTTAAAGAACTGCAGCACAGAGAGACATTTTCAGGTAATTTAGTTGACCATTAGATGATGTCAATAGCACACACCAACCTAATGATATGGAGGCGTGCAGGAAAAAGGTTTTTCTGTCCTACCTTCACAAATGTGGAGTTAGTGAAAAACTGCTGATCTGAGCTTTGATTAAATTAATAACTTCAGCTTTTAGGAAACGTTTACTCTTCTTGTAATTGCAAATGAGGAACATGTGGAAAACAACCTCAAGCCCATGTTGAGCATGGTGAAAGATATGTGATGCTGTGGGCCATTTTCCTTACATATGCCTTTGGAAATGGCATCATAAACTTCTTGAAATGTTTCAAGAAGTTGAAATGTACTAGTTTAAGATAAAATCTGGCAGGCTCTACCAGAAAAAGAAACAAAAATGGGAAACGTACTGAACGCAGATTTGCTTTTATAGAATCCAAACTCTTTCCACAGCCATTTCAGTCCTCACTTCAATCTAAAGTGTCGGTGAATGTTTTATCCTAAATTACCATAAAGTACCCCTGCAAGGTTATGTTGTTACAAAAAGTGCTGTCATAATGTATCCGGATCTACAGCGCTTTTTGGATAACCTTGAAGAAACCTCTGATACAAATGCTTCTCGACTGGGAAGTAATCCAAGTAGCAAATACATCTCAGCCTTCAAAACGTCCCATCCTTCCTCCTCTTCTCCCTCACTTCCATCTTGTGTCTGTATCTAGGTTTCCACAAGCCTCTAGGGGGCGATGGTGAAATTATTTTTGTCCCAGAATGGCATGATTGGCCACAAATCCCCAAGGCTCTGAAATTATTCACCCTATTTAGACCCCCTGTTACAGTTAGAGCTCATTCATCTGTGGACGGGCCATGAAGATTCCCGTCGCCTATCAAGAGAGACGTTTTATCTACAAAAAACACTCAAAATATAAACTCTCACTATAATAGAAGCTATCTTATTTCTATAAGGCACCCTGCCCACCTCTTCTTAGCAGTCCCAACAAAGCCTCTTCATATAATGTAAACAATTTCCCCGGGATAAGAACGTAAAGCTCCTATCATGAGGAACAAATGCTGACTTAAAGTGTCAGCATAGTATGTTTTAGTGCATATAAAAGTGCAATATGTAGAGGAATTTGCACTGATTTTAATCCCTTGATTGCATATTTTATTTTTAGAAATAGCTAAAAATAATTTTAAAATGAACCAATGATGGTGTACATTTGATAGGAATATAAACGACAAAATAAACTGCCAACACAGTACAAACATAAGCTTGAGACGAAAGCCAAAGTAAGGAGATTTAAATATCCCGACCGTCTGTTAACTGGGGTAAACCGTCCTATAAATTTGGGGCAGCCAGTGAAAAAGCCTAATCACCTTTATGTTGGATCTGCAAAGCAGAGAAACTGGCTGGTTGTCAGCAGCCTTCTTATGTTTATTGGACTGGATAAGAAAGATGGAGCCAGTCCACCAAAACTTTGGAAGTAGGCACTACTTTCAAAAGGGTAAAGATACAAAGACTGGATGCGAATGACATATTAGAAATTAGTTTGTTATTTTTAAAGGCTACACTAAATTGCTAAAAGTAGTGATTCTCTTGCCTTCACACACATATGAACTTTAATGATATACCATTTTTACTAAAGGGTTTAATATGATGTCAGCCCATCCAATGCAGATATAAATGCTCTTCTGGGAAGGCTTTCCATAAAATCTAGGAGTATATTTTGGAAATTTTAGAAAAGAAATACATCACCAAGGCAGAATGGATCTATACTTTCATGTTGTTTATATAAAACTTTTTTGTCCATCTGCTTCAAGGTCAGAAGTGCGGTACATTTCGTATGGATATTTTACATACACTGGTTGTAACAAGAGGTTATTATTTGAGCTGCTGTTGACTTTCCAACAAATCAAACCAGGATACTCATTCTCCTCTGACATCAACAAAGGAGATTCACAGTTTCTGAAATATTCATTGTACAGCCATACAGCAGTAAAACCAGATGACCAAATGTGCTGGAGCTCTGCTTGGGTTGCTAAGCAACGCTCCTGGAAATGGCTGGGGCTGCTAGATAACAATGTGACGCCCGTGGAAAGTGACTTAACAACAGGGAGGTTTTTGAAACTGTTTATTTTCAGATACCAAAAACACAAAAAAATTGGGTTTTTAATCACTTTAGCTATGGAAGCAGTTGAGACCCAAATGGAAATACAAAAAAAAGCAAAATGTGGATTTTGAATAATAGGTCCCATTGAAATCTCCTGATTTAAGTAATATTCTGATACTCAGTTTGAGCTTAAGGAAGTCACTTAAATTCATTGCGTTGCTGCCACATGATGGGCTGATTTTGTTTCTGTGGTTGAAGAGCAACTCTTCATGATCCAAAATATCACCACCAAACACAGTTATGGAGTTTTAGAAAGGTCAACAATTCAACAATTTTTTATTAAACAGGGTCAGTTTTGCAGTGGAATCACACTGGTAATCTCTTGGTAAAACTATAAACATTACAGGAATCAATTTGGGATTTAAAAAAAAAAAAGCGGCCACCCAATAATCTCCAGGGACATTTTTTTTCATTTTGCTAAAACAGTATATATGTGACTTAGATGTTTATTAATGTATTGTATTTTGCATTGGTTGATATTAATCACCTGTTATCTTTAATCTGGCAGATCTTTGATCCCTTTAGCTCAGTCTTTTTTGGGAGATTTAATCTCTCGGCAGAACTGTACTTTGTTCTTTTTGAATTTTCAGCTCATATTTCTACATCTATTTTATGCTCCTCCAGCTGTTTCTCCCCAAGCATTCCTCCAACCACTCCCCCTCCTGCTGGACAACCATTTCTCAGAGAACCTCTCTCTTCCAGAGCAGGTTAACGCAGCCCCTCTGCTACAAAATTGCCATGTGTCTTAGCGTGGCGTTCGCTCTTCTGTGTTAGCCCAGATGGATTGGCAAGACAAACAGCCAATGAATCACAGTGAGAGATGTGGGAGGGAGGGGGGCAGGGATATATCATCTATGCTGGTGGCTGGAGCCCAAGCAGCTTAGAGTGCTGGATGAACATAGTGAGATCAGCACAGAACAGCCCAGATAAGCTCTGCACTGGCCCACACAACACAGAAAATAACACAGCAGAGCACAGGCACAAACACACCAGTAGAGCCAACAGCACCAACATATACTGCAAAATACATCATGTTGTTGGTTATTTGTCACCCAGCCAACAGTCAAGGTCAAGAGCCAAACAGAGTTCTGTGATGGATAGTTAAACTTGAAAAGTGGGCACTTAAATACGGAGGAATCTGACACATGTAGCACTGTGCACATGTTTAAAACCACTTCTGAGGCATTCTTTGCCTCCAAAACACTAGACATTGTTTTAAAGATGATTTCATAAATAGTGTGGAGGTCTCTGGAGGTCCTAAAGGCAGGTCTGCTTTTAATTTTATTATGCACAACCATAGCAGCATGCTTTGAAGCATCTTCTTAAAAAATATGACAATGTGGAAAGATGAATAAACAGTATAGCATTAAGTAGCTAAGGTGTAATATATTTAACAAAAGGCACTAAAGGACATAAAGGGATGATCATCCGCTATAGATTTAATCTAATACAGACTATGGCTGCAACTAATAATTATTTTAGTAATCAAGTATTCTAACTATACATTAGTGTTGACATTTTGAAAAAGTGCCCTAAATTAGGCAGGATAAGAGCAACAAAAGTGCATGATTCAAGTCTTCAGCACAGTCGTTTATGCAAACACTGTTTCAACAAACCACTTAAATGGCCAAAATACAACAAGCTGTTGAGGAACTCCACTGATGAAAAAGTTGTGGTCGCCCACAGTTAATTCACAGAGCAAGACGACAGCGCGGGGGAAATAATCAGAATAACAGAAAGCTCAGCAGGGGATGATCGGGATCTTTAATATTCATAACAGCTGAGTTTGCTCCGTTCCGGAGGGGAGCGGTTTAATCACTCAAAGTCATGTTGTTTCTGAGGGAATGACAGCACAACAGGGACGACCGGCGTCACGCTGTGGTGAGCGCCGACTCGACACCGGTCCGCCTTCTGTGATTGCTGCAGCCCGTTCGGCCCCTTCACTGAGCATTAACTTAAAGGGCACTCGACACAGAGCTCTGTCGTCCGCGTGAGCCGCAGGGACTCTTCAAAACGACCCTACAGTGTGGGTGTTTGAGCGAGAGGGCACTCAAGAAAGACGCAACATGGACTGTATGTGTGATTGCAGTTTTGAATAAGGTACTCAACATGTGTCAAATTAACCCCCTTTGCCTAGTCTCTCAGAGCACTTGAGTCACCTTGGGGACCAAAAAGACTGTGAAATGACTGTCGGGGTCATTTAACCTTCTCAGAGCCACTAAACCAGCAAGGAAAGACCTCTAGTAAATTTTGCAATGATTGGCTACAATGAAGAATCACAATCACAACAGCAAGTTCTACAGCTCATTGAAAACGATCCTTTAATGTAGCAGTATAAATCCATCCCACATTACAGCAAAAATAAAGCTCTAGCATTGATACGATTTAAAAAAAATCTTTTTATACTCACATGATCAAAAAGAGCCATACTTACCAGATTATTTAAAAACATCTCTTAGGGATGATCAAAGATTTTTCATTACAGCTCAAAATGCAAAGAGATTTAACACTTAATTGAAAATTTAATTTGATGCTGATTATTTTATAAATTAGTTTTCTGTCATGAGCTGAAAGAGTAGTTCAGAGGAATGCTATGTCATGCAGCAGTTGTCCATTAGGGGGCAGCAGATGAAGTAAGTGAGCAGCAGCAGCCAGTGGAGCCTGTCAGAGTGAGAGCAGTCTGCTTTAAGCTCTTCATTCTGTCTTCTCCACTCGGCCGGGATTAAGGCCAATCATAGAAATCACTGAGTCAGAACCGGCCCCACAATAACAGATGGAGGGACTTTCCACTCCAGAATTTTAAAACATCACAGACAAACTCACTCTCACTTCGCCTGGCAGCTCCTCGTCGTCACCATTCCCCCCCGCCTCCTCCTCCACCGTTCTTTTTATCTCCCCTCTTCGCCCGTCTTTTTTTTATATCCTGCCATCATACCCCGTACTCCATTTCTCTCCATCTGTCTCAGTTTGCTGCCCTCAAACTCCCCCACTCCCCCATTTTCCTCTAATGCCTTATTAATTCCAGCAACATAGTTACAACTTCAAAACAGTTTAACTGACTTCATAGAGAGTGGGGCTTGTCGGTAACAAATGACAGAGTTGGGAAGCGTCTTGGGAAGTTGAAATGGACCCGTTTGCGTTGCTTGCACTATTATTAAATGATCCCATTGCACCAAATGCAAACAAATAGGTGTGTGGTGGTAGGGCTGAAGGGTACAGCTGAAAAACTTATCCCAGCATGTGTTTCATATCAGCTGAAATGTAGATAATTATTTGAAAGTTTTTTTTCTTTTAAATACGTGATATACTGCCAAACTGGTGGTGTGACCTTTCCTAATTCATCCACAGTTTCCGCTCTGCTGATGTTTTTTATAAGGCAAAACCTTAAACGTCTGCTGCGCAAGCTACTCAACAAGTTGTTGCTAGGTAACCATAGAATGAGTGAGTTGCTAGGTAACCATAGAACGAGTACGTTGAAACCACCAACCTAGCTTTTCTCATTGAGCTGCTAAAGCCTTTCCTCTGCCTACATCTCCCAGAATGCCGTTTGGTACTGGACCGGAATTCAGTGAATATTTTTTTTGATCCTTTGTACATGACGTCACGCTCTCCAGAACTCCGCCCACTCCGCCATGACGGATGTCAAAACAACCAACGCGCTCCTTTAAAGCTATTCTAAAAACAGACATCTGTAACTTGATATCGCTTCTATTTAGTTGACTTCACTTTAAAAATGGTCATAGGGTGCTGCACAATCGGCTGCACAAACAGACAAGGATAGTCATTTTGTTTTATAACTCTTAATGAGGAAAGACGCAGCAGCTAAGGATAGCAGCCGTCAATCATAATGAGTATCAGCCCTCGATGTAATAACGGATTTGCAGAGAACACTTTTCACTAGGTAAGAAGACTAACTTTCATAAACTTTGTAAGTAAGCATTATTAGAAAGATATCAAATATCGCATTATGGAGAAGGGAGGCATCTAACCATGGAGACAATGCCGCACCGTCATGTAGCCTAAAATGTATGGAAATAAAAGGTTAGTATCTCGCCTTTTGTACGTCTTTAATCCTGCTCCGGTGAAAGGAGAAACAATTTTTATGACATAATGATATAAACCATGTGGTGTGAATTCAGGCAGTCTGTAATTTGATCAACACATCAAACTTTTGTTAATACCGCCGTCTGTGAGCCCCAACAATATTGATGTGAACGTAACAGGTGTGTTACGTTCACAGACTAATAAGCTCGACTCGAACAAGTAGAGGACATGAATAAACCGGCAAAAACAATTTCAGTTGCTCTGTTCCAATACTCCCATCCATCACTTACGATGTTCGTCATGGCGTCTTGAATGATTAAATGACATAGTTGCAAAGGGTCAATATTTTTATTATTGAATATTATCTTTTGATATTGATCAAGTATCTGTACCAATATATATATTGTTATTGATTTACTGTCCAGCCCTACGTGGTGGATATTTCTTTAATAGATGCTCCTCTTCAGGGTCAAAACACAATGTACATGTCCATAACGGCAAAATAATGACCCATAATTCCAGGTCCCTGGTTGAGCGACGATTGGCAGATGGGTATTGTAGTCCTTATTAGCAAACTGTAACAGAGGATGTTCATGGATGGGTGGGAAGGCATGTCTTTGTTCTGAGATTCAGAGCACCCTGAGGCAGGCCGGTTTGCAGGCGCCATGCGTGTATCACTATTGTAGCATTTGCTCAGATAATCCCTGCCTTTGTTTCTATCCCATAATCTTCCCCCACCACAACGGAAATGTGAACAGTTTCTTTAGCCGTTCTCCAGTCGTTTATCACTCCACTTTTGCTGTTTCTAAAGAGACTGGATCTGGAGAAAGCTCTCACCTACCCACAGCAGCAGCAGCTAGTCACCAGCTTTTCACAAATCAAACAGCAGCTTTTATACGCTCAGTGACGACCCAGAGAAGCACCATATTCCAACGGCAGCCTGCCAGCATTGTTCTGAAGCCTCTGTGAAGATCACTGAGACAAAAAAGGCAAATTTCTTTACTTTAGAACAATACAGTAAAGCTCTGCAGCAGCTATATTCATTTATAATGGATCCTAAGAGTTTCACTGACAATAATTGACCTTGATCAGAGGCTGTTGTGTGCTCATCACTCTCCTTTTAAATTTATGATGAGGGTATAATCAAACTATGATTATGTTAGAAGCTCAAGTCAAAGAAGCAAATAAGCTATTACAATATACTGACTGCTGATGTATCTCCATCAAAAGCAATTTCTGAAGATTTATTCTGTAGATGTTGGGATGCTAGAGGTCGACTTTATGACAATAAAGATCCAAAACTATTACCACTTGTGGATGCTCAGACAAAATGGAGAGTAAAAGAGCATTGTATATACAAACTGTCCTTATTGATCCACTGACAGATAAATTCATGATATTAAATGGCATTATATTCTCAAGCCATAAGGTATACAGTCATGTAAGACCACTCTGCACATATCAGTGTATGCAAAATTGCAATTGCTAAAAGAAATGCTAGCATGTCAATTTTATACATTTATATTACATATAAATAAAAGGTTCATTCTTTAATAGCTATTTGTTCACACTTTGTATATTAATGAAACATTCAGAAAGTTGTGCCTCCCTATATGCCCACAGCCATTAGAGATTTTATTGGCTGAAAATCACAATTTTTAATGAAGCAAAATAAAGTTGAGGTGAAAACATACATTGATCTCAACCAACATTGCAATATAGAACAATATTGTCATTACATGTTTGTCCTAATTCCATGCAGCACTACTGTAGCTAAGCTAAGAGCATCATGCATTTAAATTAACCTAAAGGTGTCCTGTATTTTTCTTAGTCAGCTTTCAAATGACCTTCCATTTTTTAGCAATACAATATTGATATAACATTGCCTTTTTTGCTAATTAGTAAAATAAAATATTTACAATAAAACTGGAAATATGTCTCCGTATTTATAGTTTAATTATTGTTTTATTTATTTTCATTAACTTATTTTAACATCGCATGAATATGAACAGTTTCATTTTCTTCATTGTCAGCAGACTTTTATATTCCAATGTGTGTTGCTGTGTGTTTGTCTGGTTCCTTACGCCATGTTTTTTACTAGATAAATATTGTTTATTAATATTTGAGGCATTTATTTGGGTCGAGGATCTGATTTAAAATCAGGAAAGCACTTTTCCTTGGTTAATTGACAATCTGTCCATCGCTGTTCTTTGCTCTTGCTCAGACTCACTTATTTGCTTCTTTTCCCTATAGTTTCATAAACTACTTTTTATGTAGTAGGCGTACATTTAACTGGAGAGTTGCTGCTGCTTTTCACTGTTTGAATCCATCTACAGGGTTTATCTAATCACTCTAGACTGTCTAAGACAGAGCGTGCTTCAGATCTGTCAACCTACTTCTTAAATGTCAATTGTACTTGACAAAAGCTGGCAAATTTACACAAGCTGATGAAAATGAGATCTTCTGTGGCTTTAATGCTTTGTTATATAACATTAAGTGAGATGTATTTGCACCGGAAAACGGTACTAAAATCCTGATTTTCATTTTAACGTGCAGAAGGGGAAAAAAACACATTGCATTATGTTATTACCCAATTGCCTACTTCAATGCATTTTATCAATTGAATAAATCTTTTCCAAGGAAGTGAAAATGAGAATCCTCACGTTGTACAACCAAGCAATGTAACCACTTCACTGAATAATCCGCAGAATTTATATCCAAAGGTTGACACAGTCAACAATGAAAGTTTACCTTTCAACTGCATTCACACTTAGAGCTTATAATGGCTTATTATTTTAAAACCTTTTGAATTGAACAAAATAAGATTTTTACTCTCAATGATGCTCTGTGCTCAGTTTGATCTGAGGGAACCTTTCAAACAAGCTGGCAGTACTTGGACAACCAACAGGACAATATAAGTCGAGAACAGTAACAGACTCATTTTGTTTAGAGATCACAGCCTGAATCCTGCATTGAATGGAGTTTGTATTGATCATTTATTGGTTTAAAGTGACCTACAAAAGCCGAGTTCTAAGCTAAAATTAACACCTCGTGTGTGAACTTTGCAACATAAAACAAATAGTCCTATCTGTCATGTCTGTCACTTTTGCTATGTGAACACAGATTACGTGAGCATACAAGCAAGGAACGTACTAGATAATATTTCTGAATTTCCGGCAAACAAAATCTTTGAACTGGATTCTAATTTAGCAAAAGGTTTGTTTACTACACTATGAATTTTCCATCAAAAATAGACAAAACAAAATCTCAGTTTAACCCAAAATTATCATCCATTCTTTTGGGCAAGTCAGAGCTTGAAAAAAAGAAAATGAAATCTGAAAATATAGCTCTTCTCAGTGTACATCAAACCACTGAGAATGGAAACCATTCTTCCAAACCTTCATTTTCATCTTTCTCCATCGCAGATGTAAATCCATGTAAAATTAGACAGATATTAAGGTAAGGGTGCATGTATGCCGTACCAGCAGTACAGTCTCCTCATAGGTAGCATGAGCTGTGCGTGCAGCAGGCCTGTAGGGGGCTCAGGATGAGCAGCAATGAGTGTGCTGAAACAGGCAGAATCAGCTCACTGACATGAATGTCTGGTTGGGTGGACTCACTCTGTTGTTTGATTCACAGTCATGGCCATGCGCAGCCTTTTTACAGGAATTAACAAGACAAAATCAGAGAAATGGAGTGAGAGAGAAAGGATGCTTAGGAGTGGCATTTACATGAGAGCAAACACAATAGTTTCATCCCACTCTAGCAGTATGCAAGGCGTCTCAAACGGACAAAATTGCTCTGTCTGGAGCAAGTGAGAAATACATAAAACAAAACAAAATATTATTCCACTTGAAGGAAACTGAGCCCATGACCGTTAACAGATGCATATGACTGCACGCTTGTTTTGTCCACTTCCTCAGCAGTCTGAGGGGGGAGGAGAAGATTGAAGTGAGAGTGATGACTACAAGGATGCTCTGACAGAACAGCCGAGTTAGATTTAAAGCTGTTGCCTGTAAACTGATGCAGCTGAAAATATATTTACAGGAACTGTACGAAAAGTCAATCATTGCTACATTTCACATTAACATGTATTTCAGAGTTTGGATTAATTTTTTTTGCCTATATTGGCTCAGTATTTGGTAGCATTGTATTTGAACTGCATGACTTGGGTATAACTTTTTTCTAAAAGCTTCTAATGATCTGGCATTTTGGCTCATTTGCAGGCCTCCTTGCTTACAAACTTTTTTTTTTTTTTACCTCTTCCCATAAATTTTTTATGAATCTGACATCAACCACTATGGCATTGCCGGTAATAGTGGTCAAATACTGGCATTTTCACATTACATGACTACAAAAGTACAGTACTTTTCCATAAATGCGTATCAGGGTTTTATTTTAACAATATTATAGATCTGAAGTGTGTTAAAAAAAATTATCATTCTTTGAATTTATTTTGCTTAGTCAATAAATTGTTTCTTCCAGTTCTGTTAGGCTGCTCTTGACAGTTGGTGGTTACCATAGTAACCAGTAACTGAAAGCTCCGCCCCCTTTTTTCTGTTGCCTTCAGTAACTGTGGTATTTATTAAGATCAGTTCTATGTTTTCTGAACAAATATTATGTTTTGACATATATTTTAGACAAATGTAATCATATACAGTGTTTCATGAGTAATTTTGCTACGTCTTGTATATGTTTTTAACTGTTATCATTATTAATATTGTCCATTTTAACTGTTTAATTTTACAAATGTTAACTGCTGCTAACTATTCATTGGGAGCTATTGCTTTGTAGTTTGTGTGTAATAGTGTGTAATTTTTAATCTGTCTGATTAAAAATTAGACCGATTTTAATCAGTCTAATTTAGATTTTGAAGGAATGCCTTCTTCCTCTGTGAGTGGCCTTAGTTCCTAGTTTAGTTACAGCGCACATTTCACTGTGCACAAAGAGACACTCTGGACATCTTCAGCCAGCTTCTTTAGCAGCTTCCTTGTTTTTGTTTGTGGTTTTATATTTACATTTATAGCTTTAAACACATGTCCCAAGTTTTGCCTCAGATTAGGGCTGAAAGATATCAAAACATTTAGCAACAAGATTGCTAAATCTTGTTTTAACAACATGACTTGCAATAAATAAACAATTAAAAACTGTTGATGTCTTTTAGCTTTTGATTCATACTATATATAGTCTGTATAAAGAGAATGTTATGCAGCAACTTTAAAAAAAACATCTAGTATTTCCCTCTCAATAATTTTAATGTAAAAGTTGCTTCTGGTTTCTGGTATTGAAACAAGTTAGTTGTAGTTTCTGATTTTACGATCTCACTGCCTCTTTATCTTATAAAGCTTTTTATGTTGCATTAAACAACAAGTGTCAACAAATATACAGGCGCAGGAAGAAAGCCTAAGTCCATTGTGCTTAAATAATTGCCTGACACTTATTCTGGTCTTGGCAATTCCTCAAAAAATGCAGATTTCATACAATAATGTTGTATTACTAATACGTGCCCCTAGCACTGATTAATCAAAATGTTGTTAATTAATCAATCAGAAACTTTTGAAAGCTGTGAATTCATCTACTTTTTCTCAACATTTTATAAAGTTAAACCTTTGAATTTGAAAACAGAAATTACTTTGGTACTCCTAACTGATGTAAAACAGAAAACATTTAGTCAAACGTCAATTTACACAGTGAGCCAAAGACGCAATGTGCACACACTGTATGTATACATTTGTTTTCAACTCTATATGCATGTTCTACATTTGTAATCAGGTCAGAAACGCCCCTGCTAATCACCATGCAATCAGTTAAACACTGGGATTTGCATTGCAGTTTCAATGAATATAAAGGTGGAAAAAGCCACTGCAATCTTCATTTCTGAAGGCTAGATTTTAGAAATACTGAATCCACTTCCCTTATTCAGCCTATAATTTCTTTCAAGTCACCAAATAGTGACTTGAATAGGGAGTCAGAACAGAATGATGTCAGAGCAAAATAGGCAATTCACTGGAGGAAGTGAGGTAGTTGATTTTATTCCTCGTCTCATTCCCACCTCAAAGCCAGACTAAGATAATCTCCGTCCATCAGTTTAGAAACCTGTCATTTCCCCTCACCTCCACACAGCAACGTCTGCAGTTCAAGGGCAAACAGTTTATTTTTTGCCTCCCGTTTTTGCCCTTTCACTTCAATCAGCTTCATTCTTACTTGAAGATTGCTGATAGATTGCTGAACGCAGTTCATGCCCATGGCTTGTGAGGGCAGTCGTTATTCAGTTAAAAGGTCACAATATGTTCCTAGAGCAATATTTTGATGTATCGCAGATTTACTTTGCTCCCTCCTTCTGTCTTTGTTGCTTCAAAGGAAAAAAAAATCTGACAAACCCATTGTCAAATCGTCAGGGAGTCCGGTGACAGAAAACGGGGTTTGACAAAGTGTATCACTGACAGTATGTGGCCGGTCAATTGTTCAAGATTTTACTCACACATGTGCACGCACACACGAACACACTCACGCACCCTACAGAGTATTCCAGCAGAAATAGTAGAGGAAAAACATGCAGACACGGCCCTCTCTCAAAGCAATTACAGCAGATTGAAACCAAATTAAATTTGAAGCCTAGAGCAACACCGGCGACTGAACGCCCATGACAGATATGACAGGGGAGGAATGGGAATGCTGCGGGACCAAAAGTGGGAGCAGTGATGTAGGAGAAAGGCAGGTGTGGGTCACAGAGGGAGAAAGCTGCGTGGAAAGAAGAGAAGGTAGGGAGAAGTAGGGCAGAGAGTTGGTGTCATATAGAAGAAACATCAGCAGTGAAGTCTAGCAAGATTTAACACACCATATGGATGGCTTTAACTATATATTTTATGTGATTCTGCAGAGACTTTTGAAACCAACCCATATGTTTCTGGTCGTACCTTAAGGGCTGTCGCTAGTTGAAATGACTTTGCTTTACATTCATTATAAAAATAAACCAAGTTGTACATTTTAAACTGGCTTAAGATGTATCTTCTATCACATTGCATTTCATTATATGCACTTTTCACAGCTAGAGGCTTGCATGGTGAACAGTGTTTTTTTTTTCAGCCAGTGACAAAATTTACATGACTCAAATTACCAGGTGTTTTTTTTCTTCTATTCAACTAGTTTAAGTTGCAACTACAAGCTGTTGTTGTAGTTGCAGCTTTATTGTGGCAGATAAAGCCACAATAATAAAGGGAAGAAAACGTAAGAAAATGAAAAGTTTTTCAATATTAATTTAAAACTAAAGACTGAGACTAAATTTATTTTGAAGTATTCATTTTAGATTGGGAGGAAATCAGTATAAAATGCAAATAACCTTTGCAAATAATCTCTGCAAAGACATGGACACCATTTTTACTTACACTGGAACTATACTGTCTCTGAAAAATAATTTAGAAGCTGTAATCATTTCTGCAATAATAATAATAATAATAACAATAATAATAAAAGGTTGTTTGTATAGATGGTGTTTCATTGATCCATTATACTTCAGTTTTGTTTGATGTTATAAACTGTATTTTAGTTGTTTTTCTGAAAATGGGCAAAACTGACCAAACATAGGTGAGGTGAGCAGTGGATCAACAAAGTATTGAGTGAATACTTATGTAAATATCATTTCTTTGTTTTCTATTTCTAATGCATTTCCAAATCAGTCAAAAACGTTTTCCCACATTGTCCATAATGGGTTGTTTGTGCATAAAAAATCTGAGGAACAAGATCAATTTCTTACAATTTAGAAATAGGCTGTAGCATAACAAAATGTGGAAAAAGTGAAGCGCTGTGAATATTTTCCGAATTCACTGTACACCAGGCCAGTAAAAGCGTACAGCAATCTGGACAGCAGGAAAAATTAAAAATACAGTACATGATAAAAGTTAAAAAAATAAATAAAAAATACAGTACATGCTTGGTACAGTTAAGTAGATTTTCAGTTTTTAGTCCTCCACACAGTATCACTTCTCCACTTTCATTATTCTAGTCAAAGACATCGCAGAATTAGTTCTGGTGGCTCTTAAACATCTGATGTTATCTCCCCCTCTTGAGTGAACAGCTAATCCTCCTCTCTTCGTTTTTTCTCTCTCTTACCAAGCTCCATCTCGTCTCTGTTTCTCCTCCCCAACAGCAAACTCTATCTACCCCTGAGGAGTTTTTTTTTTTTTTTAAACCAGAGAGGAATAACGCTAAGTGGCACAGCATTAAAGTACAAACAGAGTGTGCTGTGTAGCTATGTGAGCACATATGAAGACTCTAATCACCAGCCAGTGGACTTAAAGTGTCTGATAACTCAGGAGTTGTGGCTCTTCTCTCTCTCGCTATCATTTCCTTCATTGCTTTAAGTCTGAATTTAGAAATCCGTTAGTAAAAACATAATTATGGATCTATATGGAGGTCTATACTTCTGCAGCAAAATGATGTTATTTCAGTTGATAATCTGCTGCAGCTTCCTATAAGTATGAACAAATTAAAGATAAAATAAGGTTTATGTGGCAGATATTTTACCACTTCTTCATACAAATATTATTTTGCAGACAATCCAAATGATCCGTCTGCTCTGTGTCCTCCTCATTGAGTCGTAATCTATCACTAATCGTTTGTAAAACAAAAGTAAACCAAATATTCAAACAGATGCAATTTACAAACTGTGTCACTTTCTTAAAGAAACAGAGGCCCGATTTCAAGGCGCTAAATTACAAAATCATATTTCTTCTGTAGAGCATTTTCATAATAATTGAAGATAACATAGATACTTCATTGTACCATAAAATGACACTATGTGCCTGGAAAATACATAACACTGACCCTTTAAACAGTCTTTTTGACAAAGCTAAACACAAACAGTGCACAGACTCTGCAAAAAAAAAAAAAAAGTTGATTTACACAAGGTGGCACCAATAAGAACAAGAGGAAAACTTCTGTATTTTTGTCATATCGACAAATGTCTGATGTTCATTTTGGTTGTAAGAGAGAGAAAGCATGTCTTCTGATTTATATAAATTATAGATATACACAATATGTTCTGATTTTCTCTTGATGGCATGTGTTATTTAACTGTGGCCAAATTGCATCACAGGGAAGTTGTTAGCTTGGAAGAGTCAATGTTGGAGCAGACATACCTACATACCTATACCTATCTAATTTTAGGATTAGGAGCACAAGTAAACTCAGACTTAAAATAATTTAGCACTGTATGTTCCTAACAGAAATCATTAATTGTCAGTCATGGCTGAATGAATAAAAATAACACTGTCCCTTATTCTTGCATTATGGTTCTTAAAGGGAAATATGAATATGTTAATATCAGTATCAGTAGGTCCAAGTCTCACAAACCCTGAAGATTTAAAATTTAATTATTTGTCTGTTGGGTCTTTGGGACACCGCATAGATTTTTTGAAAAAAAAACCAACTTTACTCAAGCTAATAGAATGGCTTCTAAATATACAGAAACGAATAAAGCAGAAAACATTAGCACGTCAGATACTTCAGAAACACATAAAAAGCAAGAAGGAGGGAGAGGAGAGACGACAGGTGGGCAGCAATGGCGCAGTATAACCTTGACGAAGAGCGTCTTCTGACAAGCATCTGCCTCGCGTAATAATTTAGAAATAATCTCCATCCACAAAGGCCCAGCAGTCTGGCGAGGAAAGCGCTCTCTGGCTGATCGATCACTCCGATGCAGACAGCTGCCGCTCTCATTGTGCACAGGCCTGACATCGATCTTAGCCCATTTTCCTCCGCCCTCCGTCGGACAGAGGAGGAGGATGAAAAAGTGGGACAGAGTGAAGCTGGCGGTGCCAAACTAAGGGAAATAAAAAGGCATGCAGATTGGAAATCTGATTTTAGAGAATAAAGAGGAGAGAAAACTGACTTAGGGGGAAACAGAAAACCTTAACAAAAGCAAAAGGGCGCATTTCCACAAACTATTAAACAGGGCAGACGTTGTCCCCCATGATGCTTCGCTGTTCAACCAATATCATCCACCGGACAGCAGACAAAGCTTTTGTTGAAAGCCTGTGAAAGAGCAGCAGGTGGCCACCCACTTTGATAGAAAAACACACACTAGCACACGCAGGCACAACCCTTCAACACATCCAATTACTACTCAGCATTGTGACAGCATTAACTGCCACCGTGCATGTGGCCCCTGGCTATTAATTGACTTTTAAATAGTCTGCCATTAGCACCAATTTAAATGAATAGATGTACTCCTCCGCCTTAACTCAGCACACTATGGTGAGGCTGCTGTTAGGAAGCAGAACCACTGAGTCATCTGAAAGAAAAAAAAAAACACTGCGCAACAAGAACGGTTTAAAGTAGCAGAGTGATGACAAAGTGAGCCTCTAAAATATGCCATTATCATACACACCCTGATTACAGTATTAGAAATGCAGTGGAAAGCCACACTGAAACCCCTGAATGTAGCACTTGTCCTATCTAGAGTTTTCAGTTTCTGGAGGACAAGAATAGAAATTTTAGCCTTTCATCTTTGTTTACTCAGTAAAACCTGAATAAAAATGAAAAAGGGAGAAAATGCAGAAAGAAAAGCTTTTTTCCATCTTCAAAACAAATTGTTGACACTAACAAGAAAGCAGCAATTATCTGATTAGTAGCCTCCAGCCTTAGCCAACATTTAAGAGTTGGAAGTGCTCTTGAGAGAGAGAAAAAAAAAACAATTAAGCCAAAAAATACAAGTATACTTAAAAAAAATAACTGGTTTCCATGAGATATTTTTGCATATTTGATTTTTTGGACAGTTTTTCAGTTGGACATTCAGCCTGGTTCGGTTTATCAACTGCCGTTTTTGGGTGTATTACAGATAGTCAGGAAACTGAATATAAAGAGACAAGGTGTGGAAACAGTCATCTTATCTTCAATGTGGGGCTAGACAACATGGATGAAAAATTTATCACGGAATATGTTTCATATCAGTCAGTATAGAAAATTATTGTTTAGTTTTTGTTTCAAATATTTTAAATACTGCCAAACTGGTGGCATGACCTGCTCTGTTTTCCACAGTTTCCACTGCACACTGTATTTTATTTTTAAGCAGATGAGGCACCTCAAAAACTTAAACTGCTGCAGTTACTCAGCAAGTCGTTGCTAGGTAACCAGAAGTTCCTCAACAAGATGTTGCTAGGTAACCAAAGAGTGAGTGAGTTAGTTGATAACAAAGCCTTTCTTCTGCCTTCTTCCCTCAGAATGCTGTGTGGTGTCCAGATCAGTGAAACTATTGAATCAGATGTATTATCTATTGATATTGATCACGCGTCGCGATATATATTGTTATTGATTGATTGACCAGCCCTACTTGAATGTGAACAAACTAAAGGAAATGGTTGTAGATTTCAAGAGAAACAGGAATAGGTAAACACTACTTCCGTCTTGGGAAACGAAGTGGGAGTGGTGGAGGAGTATAAACACATCAGTGTTCACATGGACAGCAGAATGAACTGGAGTTGTAACAAAGCAGCCTGCAAGAAGAGACAGAGTAGACTTTACCTGAGGAAAATGTTGCATATCTTTGATAAGTCTGTTATGGAGACTGTAATCTCTTCTACCATCATCTGTAAAGGTAGCGTTATCAGAGCCAGTGACTTAAAAAGGCTTAAACAATCCACTAAGTGTCTTGAGTCAGAGGCCTCTTTAGAACCGCTCTAATACAGACCTCTATAGGAGGTCTCTTGTCCATAGCAACATTTAATTTCCCTCTGGGTTTAATAAAGTATTTCTGAATTGAATCAAATTTGAACTATGTCGTAAAAATGAAGCTACATCCGGTTAGTTTTGTTTTAAGGTTGCTGTTGAAACAATATCTAGACCACCGTCCATCACATCATATAGATGTCATCGATGTTCAAAGGGAGTAACTGGGAATTTATTTCTGAGTTCTGTCCACACATGATTTGCTGGAATGCCACAGAAATATGTTGAGCAGCATATCAGAGCCATTTTTTAAAATACATAGTAAAAATGCTAAAAAAAAAAAAATGTTAGCCATGAACTTTAGCAAGACAGAGGTTTAATTAAGACTGTAGCTGCAGGTTTCAACTCAAATATATCTTTGGAAAGAAACAACTGTCTAGCAGAAACTGGAGCAAAATATCTGTCATGGGGGGAAAAAATAAAAGAAAGACATAGTACAGCGTCTGAAACATCGGGGGGGAGTGAGTTTAGTAGGTCACAATCGCAATATGTAGGCCAAACAACATGTTTCTTACATCACATGCAAGCTACTAAGTATTACAGCATTTTCATGAAATTCATTTCCATAAAGTATTGTTGAATGACTAAAATTTGCATCAGGAAATAAAATCCTGACCAGAGCATCCCTTGTTACAAATATGTGATCCAGGTGGCTGGAGGATAGAAGAACCTTTTGCTGGAGGTCAAAGGGTCACATTGAGACCATAGACTGTTTCTGTGGCCTTTCATAAACATTCTTTCTCCTCAAAAAATAAGCAACACATCAGTGAAATTTGTGTATAAATATACGCATGAAATTCTGACAGATTATTTTTGTGGTTATAAAGTCCTTTTTATAACCATATAAGTTTTTAATACAACTTTGCATTAAAAATGTCTTTATTTACCAAGTGACACTTCATGACAAGACATAAATATTCATGAAGACTCCTTCATGCTCATAGCAGATGTCATGTCAGTATTATGCACACCCATTCATAAAAAACTAATGTTTTTAATTATATATTTGATTTGTTTCTAATCAATTGCCAACAGCTCACTACTGCTATGTCTGGCGTACAGTACAACATACATCTTTTAGTATGAGAAGTAAGAGGTCAGATGTTCTGGTCTTATTGAGATAAGTTGAACTCTAGCTTGTAAATTTGTAATCAATGATAGGGATTAATGTGTATCCAAGGAGGAGAAGAAGAGGTAAGTTACTTTTATCAGCGGCTGCTAAGATTACAGAAGCAAGAGAAGCCGACAGAGAAAACATGCACAGAAAAAAAAAAAAAAAAAGAGGAACGAGTGAGATAATTATTATCACAAAGGTGGTTTTCCAAGGTCAATATTTGAGATTCTCCTCAACTATCTCTTTGAAGCAGAAACCCCCTCCGGTGTCTCGTCTCTCCTTCGTTGCCTCCAGGTAAGCTCCTATCAACCCTTCACCGTCTCTCCAGCTACAACTGTCATTCTCCCAGTAGGAAAAACTGCCTTCAGTCTCTGTGGTCACCACGGCTCACTTCTTTTCAAGCACAATCATCCGTTTAGTTGATAAACAACAGGGCTTCTCTCCATGCAGTTTGGGTAACCACCGGCCGATGAGGAAATTGGGTAACTTGGCATTAAAGCACTTCTCTTGGCTTCAACTTTATTTGTACATAGAGGAGGGAAAATAACTGCCAGTCATAAAAAGTTTGAGGTTATTAGGTTCATACAGGCTAAAACAGGGTGACAGAGTTATGACGAGCTGTCAAAGTTCAAGACTCGGGGGGCAAAACCATAAATGAGGAAGAAGAGGAGGAAACATTGGAGGATGAAGGGTAGCGAGCCGTAACAGCGAGGCAGGTGAACTGAAAACTCCTCCTGAGGACTGAGAAGTCTTTCTGTCTTAAATCACTGAAACAAAACGATTTGCAAGACATTTAATTAAGTATTCTATATTTTATATATTTATCCAATATTCTGTATTTTACGCTTCATGTATCGAGAAATAGCACAGTTAAAGACACATTAAGATACTACAGTGTTTATTCGCTGCACTGACCAGCTTATATGAGCGATTTTCTCCCTAATTGACACAAAGTTGCTTAAAATGAGCTGAAAAATAGCCGTAAGTGAATCCAAGAGAATGAATAATGCTGTGCACACTAAAAATAAACTAGATCGCAGTTCTGCAATGCTATGAAGGCGTAAGAAGATACTGATCTCTTTAACATCTCCACACTTTGTTAGACTGTAACCACAGACATTTGTGTTATATAATTTTATGTGACAGACCAATAAAAAGTTACACATACAGTAATATTCAATAAATTTGAATATATCCCCTAATGAGTTTCTTTAGTTAGACTAAATGTACCTTTTGAAATTAATAACCTTCAAGCAGGTATTACAAATATTTTCATTAAGACAATATTTCTTTATTTAATAATAGTTTTTTACTGCTTTGATATTCTAAATTTAAACGTCATGTTTTAATTAGCTATAAGTGGAAAATGCAGGCTTTCAAACATCCATCTGTGTATAATTTATATATATATGTGATGTGTTTCACTTAGTGATAAAGTTTGTAAAATAAATGTGCTTTTCAATAATATTCTAATTTACTGAATGGGTTTGTAGTTATGAATTATATAGAAAAGAACACAAAGTCAAACACATTCACAAAATAAAATCTGACAAGTGTGTCCAGCGTTTGTATTCAGCCTCTTACTCTGACACCCCTAAAGAAAAACCAATTCCTTCAAAAGTCACCTAATTAGAAAATAGAAGCAATATTAATCAGGGCATAAAAGGTAAAAAACTAGCATCATGAGTCTCAAACTTTAGTAGCTCTGCACACAAACTGACAGCCAAAATAAGGATAGTTTTAATCAGAAAATCAGCCAGGAGGCCCAGGGTCAAGTCCGGATTTTAGCAGGGGGTTGTGTCTTGTTAGAAATGTTTTCCTTTCACTTCACAAACACTCACTGCCTATTACTTCTAACAGAAGTAAAATCTTTGAGAACCACTGGTGTGGTGGTAGAATGCTAAAATACACAACAGTTCAAGAGATATGAGTAATTTCTTAAGATATTACATATTGTTTCATTTTAGCAATATTATAGATGGGAAGTTTGTCAAAATTAGTTTGTTTATTCTTTGAATTTATTTTTTGTTTTGTCAACAAGTAGTTTCTTCAGACATTTATTGGTATTGTCTGAATTTACATGGTGTTTTAAGTTCTGTTACTCTGCTCTTGACAGTTGGTGGTTACCATAGTAACCAGTAACTGACAGCTCCTCCCCCTTTTTTCTGTTGCCTTCAGTAACTGTGGTATTTATTAGGATCAGCTCTCTGTTTTCCTTACAAATACTATATTTTAACATATATTTTAGACTGAATTAATAATATACATCGCTTATGAGTAATTCTTCTATCTTTTGTATATGCTTCATTAATGTTCTCCATTTTAGCTTTGTTTAATTTTACAAATGTTAACTGCTGCTAACTACTAGCTACTGTCAACTGTTCAATGGGAGTCATTGCTTTGTAGTTTGTTTAGGGTTATTTATTGTATTTTATTAATGTATAGGGGCAGAAGCTGCTGAACTGATGTTAATCACCAACTGTATTTCCTCTTTTGCTACAATAAATATGCTAAACCTGAATGTGTCTGTCATGAAGTCAACCTACTGGACCTGAGACGAACATAGTAGGGTTACACATATACACTAAAAAATTGTTTGTTCAGGTTCCAAGCTGTTTTAAAACAGAAACTACAAAACAGGCAAAACATTCAAGAAATTTCCTGTTAACAGGATGCCAGCATATGTTGCTGTAATAGAGTTCAGCCTCAGTGGTGCCTTCACAGATGTGCAAATTTCCCACACCATGCGCAGCAACGCAGCCCCAAACCATCACTGATGCAGGGTTCCTACCTGCTGATAACAAACCACTCACTTCCTCTCCCCTTCAGCCCTAAGAAGATGTGAACTCCACAATTTAAAAAAAAAAAAAAGATTTAAAATGTTGATATTTCAGACCACATGTCAGTTTTACCTCAGTCCATTTTAAATCAGGTCATGTTCTGAAAGGCAGCAGTGTTTCTGAGTCCTTAATTGGGATTTGTTTTAAATCCTAGAGCATTTGAACATCATTCATCTCCAGTATAAGAACTTATTCAGACACGCCGCCTATGTAAACAAGCAGTAGGAGATCAAACTTTAATATTTATGTTTGTACAAACAAGAGAGAAAAATATGGTGCTGAAAATGTCCTGTTTACTTTTTATCTTGAAAAGATGCTAATTGGGAGAATTTGTAATGTAAATAGATAAATTCTACTGTAAAAGCAAATATTTTGAAAAGGAAAACAGACAAAAAAATTTAGTATTTATTTTTGAGAGTTTCTGTTTATGTACATGTTCATGCCCTCTGATTTTTGTGCAGCATCACAAGCTTTTGGAAACCAGGTTGAATTTGCTCATACAGTAACAAATTATGAATAAAATGCTTTGTTTTGAACTTCAAAAAAACACTTATTGCTTATCTGTTAAAGCAGGGGTGTCCAAGCAGTGACCCAGGGGCCATTTGCACACCTTGGAATGATCTTGAATGGTAGAAATTTGCCCACCAGCTCAAAAGGATAATGGAAAAGGACATATTTTCAAAATGATAGTGTGAGGGGTTTTTTAACGTTTTTTCTGGCATTAGTGGCCTATATTTGTTAGTAGCTTGACAGGAAGAAGGGCATAGAGACAAGGGGAGGAGATGAGTAAATGACCCAGAGCCTTGAATCAAACCTGGGACCAAGAACTTCTGTATATAGATGACTTGTTCTATCACTGATCCACCGGTTTTTACTGTAAAAATAAAATCTTCTGAACAAGAAAAATAGTATTTATAACATAAAGTGTCTCTTTCGTTAACTACCATGTTTTCCTATTTTTGATATAGAATGAAAGAAAAAGTGTGTATAAAAAGAACTTATTTTCACATTTTTTATTTAACATTTTTTACAATTTTGTGGCCAGCAACTAATTTTAACTTGTTGATTTTGGCCCATGTCGCAAATAAGCTCAATATTTTTACTAATAATAACAATAAACTCAGATTAACATAGCTTCTCAACTTCGAGACCAGCCTTATGATTCCTTGTTTAACTACGATTTTTGCTGTTAGTTTCAGGAGCATTATTTAAACGCTTGGCAAAAATCAACTGAACTTGGATTTTATCTCAACTAGTTTGTTTTTTTTCAAGATGGTAAATGACAGTCATCTCCAAAAAGGTAATAAGTCTGAGATACTGAATCTGGTTGATGGAAAGATCCAAAATCCAAAATGTCACGTTTATTTAAAATAAGGGGGAAAAACAAACAAACCCTAAAACCATGGAGGAGATATGATAAGAGCAAACAGAAAAACTATGGAAGTAAATGAATGAGGCTAGTGGAGGCCAGGCAAACCAGGGATTTGACAAGAAGCGAAGGGAACTGGCAGCCTTGTAAGTGCCAGGGAAAAGATAAGTGGAACGAGACCCAGATGAGTCTAATTATCAGAAATGTTTGCAGGCTGTCAAGAACTACAAAATACAATAAGTATGGAACACCAGCAATGTTAAATAAAATCAATACTCCAAAGATCATGACAAAAAAATGTACAACAGGCTATTAATTATATAAACAAATACATTTTAACAAGAAATGGTTTGTCAAAACTGGATTTTTTTTTTTTTTTGAGACTACAGCAATCAAAACATTTTGAGTAGCTAAACAAACATTGCTAATACCATGATCAACTATATCTCTCTCTCTCTCTCTCGCTCTCTCTCCCCCTCTCTCGGTGTGCATGTCGAGGCTCCGGGCCCGAGCGGCACAAAG
>CAEFZY010022208.1:0-11922 GCA_903066815.1 Brachyrhaphis roseni | reverse complement strand
GAGATGCTGCCTCACTGTAATGAGATGCTGTCTCACTGTAATGACATGCTGTGTCATTGTAATGAGATGCTGCCTCACTGTAATGAGATGCTGCCTCACTGTAATGAGATGCTATCTCACTGTAATGACATGCTGTGTCATTGTAATGAGATGCAGTCTCTTTGTAATGATATGTGGTCTCATTGTAATGATATGCTGTCTCATTGTAATGATATGTTGTCTCACTGTAATGAGAGCTGTCTCATAATGAGATTCTGTCTCATTATTTTGAGATGCTATCTCGAGATAGCTGTCTTTTTGTAATGAGATGCTGTCTCATTATTTTAAGACTCTATCTCGTTATAATGAATGTATCTAAAAATAATGAGATAGCATCTCAAAATAATAAGACAGCATCTCATTATAATGTGATGATATCTCATTATAATGATACAACATCTCAAAATAATGAGATAGTATCTCATTATAATGAGGTAATTTATTTATTCTTTAACAGAGTGGCGTAAATGGGCTTCCATATTAATACTAACTGAATACTGTCAGGAATGTTACTGTAGCACCACTGATGGTTTACAGCTGGGGGCGCCGTTGAGGAGAGTGAATGTTCTTCCCCTTCGTAGAGTGGTTCATGTCTACGTGTCGGACAGGACTCTCGGGTTCAACCCTCAGCAGGTATTCTTAATCAAAGATATTCTTTTTTATCTTCTATATTATTGGTATCAAGCACAAATAGTTTAGTTATGGTAAAATTTCTAATTCCATTAGCGACAAATGTGCAACGCCTCCTCCGTTGCCATGATGAATAGCGTTATTTCCGTCCCATTGACGGTTTCTCGCGCTCAAGTGTAACTCAGGGGTAACTTGATTCAGAATTGAGTTACGTAGTTGATATTCTGAAACCAAAAACCCGGAGTATTACAGAGCTGGGTAGGTCTATTCAGAGTACCTTGTACTAGAGCCTGTTGCTTTCTGAAACGGGGCATATTGTTTTTATACAGTGGACAGCAAATGGTCCTAGAAAACTACCTACAGTATAGGTAGTATAGGACCATTGCTGAGTAGAGAGTTACTGTCAAGCTAGAACCTAACTAGACAGTAACTACCTGCGGACTATACTTCCCACATTCCCCTGCTGGACCGTCCTCCTTCCCAAAACGTTGCCGTGAGTTCTGGTCGGATTGATTTACCATCCGGATCATCATGGAGGTGTCTCCGGCGCGCCGCTCGTTTCTTTGCGACATTGGTGAGCCCAACTGTTTATGAGCGGAAAACTGCGGCATTTTTAGCAGCGCCGCGGTTCATACAGGCTAAAAGCGGACAGAGTAAGTCAGGTCAAAGTGGCGTAAATCTGTAGCTACACAAACGCAGTAAAAACGTTTTATTTTCCACATGGGTTTGAATATCTCTCTCAAAACTAAATTTTGTTCTCTCAAAACAAAATTTTGTTTTCTCTCTCAGAAAATGTGCTACAGAAGACCAATAAAATGTATTTTTAATACATGTGGTCATACGAAATACGACAGCTGTCAAATCCTGTTTTTGAAAAACATCCAGGTGTGATGCTCTTCTTTATGACTCCAGCCACTTTAATAAATGTGATTTATATCACTGAACTGTGCACAGCAACTGCATTTAATCATATATTTTAAATTTATTGATATTTATCGATGCTCTCATTGAACAAACAGTGGAGATAATTGTAACAATAACAATTGTGACAATGCAGTTTTTTTCTTTTTGATATCACAATTAGGAATTTATCATGACAACAATAAATCAAAATTCTTGTCAAGATCAGTGAGAAGCTTCTCATAGTAAATGATAAATGGCCAGCCCTATCTGTGGTATTATTTGGGTCCAGCATACTGTCATGTTGCCCTATGTGTTACTCTGCTGGTGTGTGCGTTAGGTTCCTGGGCAGACCGCACGGCGTTGCATGAAGCCGCGTCCCAGGGCCGGGCCCTCCAGCTGAAGCAGCTCATAGAGTCCGGAGCCTCTGTCAACACCGTGACCACGGATAACATCACACCGCTCCATGAAGCCTGCATTCAGGCCCGTCCCAACTGCGCCCGCCTCCTGCTGGAGGCCGGAGCTCAGGTGAGTACAGGCTCAGCAGCACCAAAGATGCAGAAGTGGTGGTGAGACAGCGCCTGGTGTGTGTGTGTGGCTGTTCCAGGTAGACATCCGGACCATCCACGGCAGCACGCCTCTCTGCAACGCCTGTGCTGCTGGCAGCCTGGAGTGTGCCCGGCTGCTCTTAGAGTACGGTGCCACAGTGAACCCATCACTCACGGCGCTGACTGCATCTCCGCTCCATGAGGCCTGCATCCAGGGTGCGCCCTCCGGGAACAGACTGGGGAAACTAACGTGTTCATTCAGTAACGTTCCCGTCTCCCCCCAGGTAATGCTGAGGTGGTGAAGCTGATGATAACCAGCGGCGCCAAGCTGGAAGCCTTTGACATCCACTTCGGTCCTCCGCTTCACATAGCGTGTGTTAAAGGTCAAGTGGAGTGTGTCAAGGTGCTGCTGAAAGCAGGTTGTTAACCAAGTCCAGGCCAGCGCCTTGCAACAGATGCATGCATCAGCTGCAACCACAAACTTTACTCATCTTTATCGAGGTTGTATGTGATCCACCATAACAATGTAGTGTACAAAAGTGAATTGGAAGGCATGTAATATAAAGTTGTTTTTTGTAAATACAAGTAAAAAAGTAGCATTTAGTTTCCATTGAGCCCCCTTTACTCTGATGACCCTAGATAACATTCCGTGCAACCACCTACCTTGAAAAGTTAATAATTATCAAATATGGTCAACCTGTGTATGATGAAGTTTTTTAGAGATTATTAGCACACAAAGGAAAAGCGATACAGCAGACAAGGTACAGAAGAAATGCTGAGCACTGTTCTATGGAGGACTAAAAGGGACAAAATTGACATGAAATAAATACATGTTTAATTGAATGTCTAAATAATGTATTTAATTGACAATTAATTTATCAAATGTAATTAAATCATTAAAATACAAACATAATAGCTGATGCAGATGATAAATGCTGTGAGGGAGAGCTAACTGACAGACCCGTCTGCATGTGAGCCAATATCAGTAATCACTACACTGATGCTAACTTAGCAACTTTTCAGACCCAAAAAATACAAATCAGTAGGTCAGGTTCTTTAAAGATCAGTGATTGGCTGGAAAACAGGTTCAACCCTCTTTAAAATCTATATGTCCATCATGACATCATTCACTAATTAGCATATTGACTATGTCATTACCTAATTCGTCACCTTGCCTTTGTGACAAAGGTGAGGTGAAAACTGCTTTATTGTGTTTTGTTCTCATTGTTCACACAAACTGCATCTTATTAATGGCATAATTCCCAAAAACATCTGTTCTCGCTCATAAACTTATCCTTTTGTTGGTATGAAACTAGAGTCTGAAATGTGACTAAGAAGCAGTTCTTTAAGATTATAATTATACTTGAAAAAGTTGATCTTCCTCTTTATTAAAATGCTAATTCACATGGAAAGTCATATTAAACGTGTGTTGTTAGTTTTTCTTCTTACCCATACTGTGGGCTGAGTGGACTCGAATGCACCTGCAGCTTCTTTGTTCTGCTATCCAGGACTTCTCACTCCAAACAACCAACTCAATCTAGTCTGTTAGTTTTAATTGTTAGCATGAGCCTTGAGATGAAATGCTGATATATAAAGCTGAAGAGATTACCTTCAACTGTAAAGTGAATGGAAAAGAAACTGTTTTTGTCTCTTTTCTGCATAAAACACCCAAGTGTGCCTCTAAAATCCTTCAGTGCAGATCTTTTATTCACCCTCAAATAAAGACAAGTTACATTATGTCAAAAACTACATCAGTCATTGCAACTTTCTCAAAAAAAAAGTCCTCTCCATTTGTGAACACAATATTGAACATAGTATTAATACTTTTTCATGATTGTAGATAACGTGAGCTCATTGATTCCAGGATTTGAATAGGTTGGTTTTCATCGTTTGTGCAGGTGCCAATGTGAATTCAGTAAATTTTCATGAGACGGCTTTGCACCACGCCGCTCGAGCCCACATGGTGGACATGATCGAGCTGTTGGTGGAATTTGGCGCCAACGTGTACGCCAGTGACTATCTCGGAAAGAAGCCATTCATCTACACGACGCCGGCCTCTCCCTCTTACGCCTGCCTCCAGTTTTATGAAAGTAATTTCAGCTGAATTCTGCCAGAAGCATCAGCTGGCCTGATTGGCTACAGTCTGCTGAAAAACTAAAAAGTGGATTAACAGAGACGTCTTCTTCCTGACAGGTAATCCTCTGAACCTTCAGCAGCTCTGCAGGATTGTTTTGAGGAGGATGCTGGGTACCAAAGCCTCAGAGGTCCTGGACCAGCTGAACATCTCTCGACGCATCTACGACTACCTCCAGTTCTCTGACCACTGCTGAATCTCTCCTATCCACTGAAAGTCTTAAAAAGAAAGTATCTTAAATAACTGTAATGTGTCATGTACATTTATTGTGATTCTTGTTAAAGACGTGTGACAAAAGAAACTTAATATAAATGCACCATTTATATCAATGTTTCTCTCCCTAGAAACGTCTTTAAAAACTCAAAATTTTAATGAAATTTATTCATTGGGTGAGACAATAATTCTCTTAAAATAAATGTTGTGAAGGCTTTTTGTAATTTTTACAAAAAGCACCCACCTGAAAAAGTTTCCTTTTTTAGGTGGGTGCAGTGGGAGTTTTTAGGAACTTAGAAATGTGACACACTTACTTTTTAAAGATGTCTGATTAGATCAGTTTTAAATATTACCTCGTATAATTCGTGTTCATCCTTAATTTGGATGGACTCTGCCATCAAAATTAAGTACATTAAGTACTTAATTTTAAGTACTTAATGTATACAAAACACTTCATGTCAATATGAAGAAGTAGCAATGACAAGATGTTTGCTCTCTTTATTTAAATGATGGCTGCAGAAGGATAATCACGTGATTGTGAAGACTAAGGAGAATATACTTTGTCCTGACAGAGACTACTCTATTATTTATCATTTTTTTCATTTACAGAGTGGAACTGGGAAAACTTAGCACAGCTGTGAAAATGTGAAAGCCTATTTTTGCTCTCAAACTGCATCTACCACTTAAGTTGATGTTATGAGGAACTCACATCATTATTGAATATGAGGTTTGGAAAGTTTTTTGTTCTCTACACAAGCAAGAGGAATCACCTGCAGAGAACGCAAATAGTTAGAAAAAAATCATGCAGAAAAGGATACAGACCCAGTTTTGAACCCTGGACCCTGTAACTGTGCCAGCGTATGCCATCAATTCAAAGTACACTTGGGTAAACTCCCGAACTAAAGGGGGCGCTATTTTGTCTATTAGCTGCAGACTCACGTTTTTTTCTTTCTTTTGAAATTTTTATTGATCACAGTTGTTACTGGAACCATAAAAGATCATTGCTTTTAAAAAGAAAAAACAAAAGCACCATACTTAAGTCATTTTCTTAAGGATGTAGAACTGTTAATAAAATCAGTATCAGACTCTGTCCTGCGACAGACTGGCGACCTGTCCAGGGTGACCCCGCCTCTCGCCCAAATTGTTCGCTGGAGGTAAGCATCACCACCCCTCCTGACCCCACTAGGGACAAGGGTGTACAGAAAATGGATGGATGGATGGACTCTGCCATCAAACATGAATCTCAAGAATAATTTCTGCATATATTTGTTCAATTAAAACCCCTCATTTGTTCAAATAAGTGTTCTGTATATGTCACTTATTTGTTGTCATTTCCTCAACAGTTATTAGGTTTACGGAAGAGGATTAGGGCCTCTGAAAAAAAAAAATTCTGAGATTAAAGTCAGAATTCTTTTTTTTTTTCTTCCAGTGGTCCTGTTCCTCTTCCGTATAGTTTTGATATGTGTACATCAAAATTTTATAATGTTGCTTAATGTGTCCTTATTTCTTTAATATTTCTTTTAACTAGTAGTGATGTACAAGTGTTATTTATAATGTACACATTATTTTGAGTGTAATGTGTTTATTTGATACCATAGCAAATATAGTATCAATATTTTTTTTTGGATGACCTAGGCAAACCAGAGCACCTGGAGAAAACCCATATATGCATAGTTACCACATGCAAACATCACACAAACAATTCCCACATGAGTGAACTGCATGGATGCTGCTGTGGTAATTACTATGCAAGAACTGTTGAATGACATATTGCTAAAAATAATGTGCAATCACAATACAGGGAAATATTTTGAGACTCATTTGTTTAATTTACAAGGGAGACCTGTGAAATACATCATCATCAACAACATAAAAACAATAATAAAACAATCTACTAAGCACAATCAATCTAATCCAATATAATCTTATCTAATCTAATCTAAACTGTCAGTGTGTGAAATTGCTCATTTTTAAGTTTTATGTATGTTGAAATAATTTAGACCAGGGACTTATTTTGTATGGTTTGTGAAGCTGCAGGCCCAAATTCCATCCATCCCTCCTTCCCGCATGTGCCACCCTCTCAGCCTTTGGAAATCTTAACAGTCTGACTCTTTCAAACTTGTGTCGTGTGAATCTGTTAAGGTGTCTTCAGATGTCATGCCTTCCAAAGGACTTTCCTTTAGCTCTTTGTCACTTGTCTTGTGCTCTGACTTTGTGAAGTCCTCCTGTTTCCCTTTCATTTCCAGCCTTTGGAGGTCTGGACTGTCTGACTTTTTCACAGTTGTGTTGTATGAGTTTGTTAAGTTATCTTCAGATGTTGTGTTTTCCAAAGTCCTGTCTTCTAACTCTTCATTATGAATCTTCTCAACTGACTTTGAAAAATTCTCCTGTTTCTCATTTCCTCTCAGCCCTTGGAGGACTTGAGGGTCTAACTTTCTCACAGTTGTGTTGCATGAGTCTGTTGAATTATCTTGAGATATTGTATTTTCCAGAGTTCTATCTTCAAACTCTTTTTCACATGTCTTGTCCACTGACTCTGAAAAATCTAATTGCTCCTCATTTTCTCTCTGCCCTTGCAGGTTTTGAGGGTCTGAGTCTTTCACAGTTGCATTGCATGGTTCTGTTAAGTTATTTTCAGACGTGTTTTCCATTGTCCTGTCTTCTAACTCTTTATCACTTGCTTTGTTCACTGACTCTGAAAAGTCGTCTTGTTTCTTGTTTCCTCTCAGCCCTTCGAGGTCTTGAGGGTCTGACTCTTTCACAGGTGTGTTGCATAAATCTGTTGAGTCATCTTCAGATGTTGTGTCTTCGAACTCTTCATCACTTGTTTCATCCTCCGACACTGAAGCCTTTTCTTGTTTCTCATTTTCTCTCTGCCTTTGGAGATCTTGAGGAAATGACTCATTTCTAGCTGTGCTGTATGATTCTGTTAAGTCATCTTCAGACGTTGTATCTTCCGAAGTACTGTCTTCTGACTCTTTGTCACTTGTCTCGTTCTCCGACTCTGAAATATTAACTTGTTTCTCGTTTTCTTCAGGGTCTGACTCTTTCATGGTTGTGTTGTTTAAACCTGATGAGTCATCTTCAGTTGTCGTTTCTTCTAAAGAGCTGTCTTCCAACTCTTTATCACTTGCCTCATCCTCTGACTCTGAAAAATCCTTTTGTTCCTGGTTTTCTCGAATAGGAGGCACACATTCCCCTTCAGATAATATTGAATCCGGCGAAATTTGTTTCCATTCTCCTGCTGAGATAGAACGCTCTCTGGTAAACTTCTGATCTTCCCCTGGACGAATTTGATCTTGTATATTCGCAGCATTAAAAGACGGAATATTTCCAAGAATGTTCTCAATGTCTAGTTGGAAGGAAGCAAATTCCTTCTTGAGATCATTGAGTTTAAGTACAAGGGAAGTTAAGTGTTTTGCAACGTTGTCTTTGTCCTTTTTCTTTGATTTGATCCCAAGTTTTATCGTTGATTTTAAATCCTCTGTTTTGTATAGGTAGTTTTGTTTGGTCTCCTCCAGATCTCTGAACATATCGTCTGCCTCTCTGTAATTACGTTCCAGTGCAGCTTGATATGACAGTTCGTCTGTCAGGTCCTGAACCAGTTTTTCTAACTTAGGGTTGAGCTGTGTGAGCCTTTGGCACTCTTTTTTTGCACACCTGTAGTGGTATCTCATGATAGGCACATCAACCAGTTGTTGTTTCAAACTTTCAAGCTTTTGCAAAAGACTATTGTTCCTTTTGTCTAAATGATCTAGGTTTTCATCTTTTGCCATGTTTTTGTCATTCAAAGCCGGCAAGTTGAATATTTCCAACTTGTCCATAATCTCTGTTATGCAGTTTTCTTGAATCTTCATCAAATTTCTGTTACTCTCTGCAGACTTTGTGTACTTATCAAATACTTTAGTTTGATATGAAAGTTGGTCTGTCAAGATGTTAACATGATTTGCTAACCTAGTGTTAAGACGTTTGAGGCTTTTCTGCTGTTCCTTAGCCCCACGTAAGTAAGATTTTAATACAGGTTTCTCAATTAATTGTTCATTCGTCCTTTCCAAAGTCCGGAAAAGTTCATTCCTCCTTCTGTCTAAATACCTCAGTTTTTCTTCCTTTGCATTCCATTTGTCAGCTTCCAGGTTCAGCTTCCTAATCCGTCTTTCACATTCTTTGCTCAACTCCATCTCAGCTTTTATCACTTTTTTTGGATTTCGGAGATCTCTCTTTTTTTCAAGCTTTTGGTTCTTTTCCAAGAGTTCTTGGATTGCCTCATTATTCCTTTTGCGCATTTCTTCAAGATCAGTAGAGACAGATTTCTGTGATCTCCTGAAAAATGTGAACATTTTGAAATTGTTCTTGCTGTCTAAAACTTAAAAGTTGTTTACAATTTTTCTTGCCGTTTAAAAACGAAGCAAAATGTCAGAGCGAGACGAATTCTAGCAGAATGCAGGAAATTCTGATGATGTATAAATATGCCAAATATCAAAGGCATGTGTGACATCACTGGTGATGTATGATGTCTCACACACCCAGCTAATGGCAGACAGTTTTAACATGAAATTTGGTTTCATCACTTGCATTCCAGGTATCTGAAATTGGTTTATGACTAAATGTATTAGTAAATCAAGATTATATTTTAACTAGTCAAAGTCCCTATTTGAATCTTTGATACTACATTTTGTTTCACTTATAGTTATATTTGTATTCACTAACACATTTTTAATGGAGTGGCTTGTGATCAAAAAAAGCTTTTTCCCCTTGGAGATAAAAATAAAGTATATTCTATTCTATTCAAATTTACCATTATTTTGTATGGTGGCTGAAATTCAACATATTCACAATTAATTGCAAACTATCTGAAGCATATATTTCAGGTATCAACAATTAAACTATGGCTAGTCATAATGTAAATATATATATTTCACTCTTTGTTCTGACTAGTTATAATTCTACAGCTTTCTTGAAATACACTGTAATTCTAGATATCTTAAATGTACTTTTATGTGGGATGTAGAAAGATCTGTCAAGTGGAAATTAAATTTCAAATATCTTGAAAGTAAATAATAATTAGGTAAAACTAAATAAGAGATATCTGTACCTTTAATTTTGACTCGTCAAAATTTATTTTAAGATATTTGTAGACTTCAAGTTGTATTGCCCGTTTTTATCTTTTTTGTTTTTTACCGTCTTGTTATCTTGTTATTACTTCCACTGTTTTATCTGGATTTTTGTGTGGTAGGTACAGACCGACAAGTTGATCTGATGATTACCAGCCACTGCTTTTTATACAGCTTGACCACCTCTGGATGAGACACCTTGAAAAATTGCCTCATTTTTGAATTTGTGTTCTTTTTGAATGCATCTGATTTCCTACATCCAGGCAACCAAGATCAGAAATCTCTACATGTACACTGTTATTTATTGTCATATCAGCAGTAAATTTGACTTGCTTTGCAATCATTTAATCCTTAAATGATTGTTTTCGGAAATATTCACAAAAACTACAAGTACCAGGCTCCTCGTCGGCGTCCGGTCATGTCACGTGACTACAGAAGCATGCAAGCGGTGAAGACGCGGCTGTTTACAAACAACCATAACTGGGTCTCCTTTTAACGCCGCTTCACTGGTGAAAGGAAGAGAGTTGCCAACCGCCACAAAAAGAAGAAAAAGAAGAAGAAAGGAAGAGAGCAACCAGGATGGAAATAGAGATTTCTCAGCCGTATTACGTTGGGGACATTGGTGAGTACGAGGCACGCAGAAGCTCCGGGGAGACGTTCGCTTGTTTAGTCCCGACCCGGTTTGACGTCGACGTGTTTGGCACGGCTGCCAACTAGCTAGCTAGCTTGGGAATACTGTGTCAGGTTGTGCACCGCTAGTAGGTTGCCAAAGCCGCCTTCTCTGGCGGCTAAGCGCATAAACATTAGGAACACCGGGTCAGAAGTCTTGGGTATCGCTGTTATCAGCAGCTCTGTGTAGGGAGCCTCGGAGTCTTTAACAGTGTTGTCAGTAACCCGTTACTGACCACAGACCACTATTTTCAGTAACGAGTAATCTAACGCGTTGCTATTTTAAATCCAATAATCAGATTAAAGTTACTTTCCCCAAATCACTGTGCGTTACTTTTGTGTCACTCATTTAATTTTATATCCTCTATGAGTCTCGGGGAGTGACGTCCGGGGACAATTCAGTCACCTTATCACCACCTGTGATAGTACTCCGCGACAGAAATGTAAACAATGGAGGAAGGAGACAGGTACGCATTTAATAGCTGGAAATACAGGAACTATTTTGAGTTTCTGTCGGCGAAGGACAACAACATAAAGGTTTGCTTTACTCTCTGTGCTGATCAGAAAGTCCTATCCGCCTTCAAAAACACGACCTCAAATTTAAGGAAACATTTGGAGTCGCAGCACTGGACAGTCAAATTTGTGGAAGCCCCGCCAGGTGACTCGACACAGAGAGCTGCCACAGGAGGTCCCCCACCAGCCAAACAACAAAAGCTCAACTTTGGTGCGAAACCAGTAAGTGAGCGAGAGCTAAAACAGTTGGTCGGTCGATATGTAGTAGAAGAAATGATTCCATTAAGCACAGTTGACTCGCCTGCATTTCGCTCTATTATACATCAAATCCACACCACCGTTAATTCCGAACTGCCTCACAGAGGAGCCTTTTCGGCATATCTGGGAAAAGAATATGCAGAGATGGAGAGAAATCTGAAGGCCGCGCTGAATGAGGTCGATTTTGTGTCAACTACTGCGGATATTTGGACTGCTAACGGAAATAACAGAAGCTATATGGGAGTAACGCTCCATTGGATACATAGAGCTACATTAGAGCGCAACAAGGCAGCTTTAGCATGTAGGAGGATCCGCGGCAGACACACATACGATGTCATTGGTGCAGAAATCGAAAACATCCACTCTTCATATGGACTACTCAACAAAGTAGTTGCAATAGTGACAGATAATGGATCTAATTTTGTGAAGGCATTTAAAGTTTTTCAGTTGTGCCTCACACACCATCAACATAATTTCCACAAGTGATGTAGAAAAATATTTAACTTCCCATGCAGAAAGCAAGACCATTTATAGGAGCAGCATAGCAAAATGCACAGCGTTATGGACCAAATCCAGCAGATCTACCCTTGCATCAGAAGCAGTGGAGGAAGTCAGCAAAAGAAAGCTCCAGGTACCAACATCCACAAGGTGGAATTCATTTTTTGATGCTGTAGAGAGAGTTGCATAAATCCCAATGAGTGATCTGAATATGCTAGGCAGCAAACTAGGAGTTAAGTGCTTCATAGACCGAGAGTACCAGTTCCTGCATGAGTACTGCACCGTCACGAAGCCCCTGACTGCAGCTCTGGACATTTTACAAGGTGACTGTTCTTATGGGACTTTACTACCCACACTTGAAATTCTGATGCAGAAGACCCTGGCTGTGAAAGATTCACTCTCCAGAATG